>SZWC01014249.1:51679-67791 GCA_023375785.1 Penium margaritaceum | reverse complement strand
TGTGCCAGAGTTGTGCCAGAGTTGTGCCAGATTTGTGCCAGAGTTGTGCCAGGGTTGTGCCACAGTGGTGCCAGAGTTGTGCCGGAGTTGTGCCAGAGTTGTGCCAGAGTTTTTCCAGAGTTGTGCCAAAGTTGTGCCAGAGTGGTGCCAGAGTTGTGCAAGAGTTGGGCCAGAGTTGTGCCAAAGTTGTGCCAGATTTGTGCCAGAGTTGTGTCAAAGTTGTGCCAGATTTGTTCCATGGTTCTCCCACAATTGTGCCAGAGTTGAGCCAAAGTTGTGGCAGAGTTGTGCCATAGTTGTGCCATAGTTGTGCCAGAGTTGTGCCAGAGTTGTGCCAGGGTTATACCAGAGTTGTGCCATAGTTGTGCCAAAGTTGTGCCAGAGTTATACCAGAGTTGTGCCAGAGTATTTCCATGGTTGTTCCAGAGTTCTGTCAGAGTTGTGCCAAAGTTGTGCCAGAGTTGAGTCAGAGTAGTGCCATATTTGTGCCAGAGTTGTGCCACAGTTCTGCCACAGTTGTGCGAGGGTTGTGCCAGGGTTGTGCCAGAGTTGTGCCAGAGTTGTTCGAGAGTTGTGCCAGAGTTGTGCCAGAGTTGTGCCAGAGTTGTGCCAGAGCTGTGCCAAAGGTGTGCCAGAGTTGTTACAGAGTCGTGCCAGAGTTGTGCCAGAGGTGGGCCAGAGTTATGCCAGAGTTGTGCCAGAGTTGTGCCAGAGTTGTGTTAGAGTTGTGCCAGAGTTGTGCTAGAGTTGTGCGAGAGTTGTGCCAGAGTTGTGCCAGAGTTGTGCCTGAGTTGTGCCAGAGTTGTGCCAGAGTTGTGCCTGAGTTGTGCCAGAGTTGTGCCAGAGTTGTGCCTGAGTTGTGCCAGAGTTGTGCCAGAGTTGTGCCTGAGTTGTGCCAGAGTTGTGCCAGAGTTGTGCCTGAGTTGTGCCAGAGTTGTGCCAGAGTTGTGCCTGAGTTGTGCCAGAGTTGTGCCAGAGTTGTGCCTGAGTTGTGCCAGAGTTGTGCCAGAGTTGTGCCACAGTTGTGCCAGAGTTGTGCCAAAGTTGTGCCAGAGTTGTGCCATAGTTGTGCCATAGTTGTGCCAGAGTTGTGCCATAGTTGTGCCAGAGTTGTGGCAGAGTTGTGCCAGGGTTATACCAGAGGTGTGCCATAGTTTTGCCAAAGTTGTGCCAGAATTATGCCAGAGTTGTGCCAGAGTTTTGCCATAGTTGTTCCAGAGTTATGTCAGAGTTGTGCCAGAGTTTTGCCATAGTTGTTCCTGAGTTGTGCCATAGTTGAACCAGAGTAGTGCTGTATCTGTGCCAGAGTTGTGCCACAGTTGTGCCACAGTTGTGCCAGAGTTGTGCCAGAGTTGTGCCAGAGGTGTGCCAGAGTTGTGTCAGAGCTGTGCCAGAGGTGTGCCTGAGTTGTGCCAGTGTTGTGCCAGAGTTTTGCCAAAGCTGTGCCAGAGTTGTGCCAGAGTTGTTCCAGAGCAGTGCCAGAGTTGTGCCATAGTTGTGCCAGAGTTGTACCAGAGGTTTGCCAGAGTTGTGCCAGAGTTTTTCCAGAGGTGTGCCAATGATGTGCAAGAGCTGTGCCAGAGTTGTGCCAGAGTTGTGCCAGAGTATAGCGAGAGTTGTGCCAGAGCTGTGCCAGAGTTGTGCCACAGTTGTGCCAGAGTTGTGCCAGAGTTGTGCCAGAGGTGTGCCAGAGTTATGCCAGAGTTGTGCCAGAGTTGTGCCAGAGTCGTGCCAGAGTTGTGCCAGAGGTGTGCCAGAGTTATGCCAGAGTTGTGCCAGAGTTGTGCCAGAGTCGTGCCAGAGTTGTGCCAGAGGTGTGCCAGAGTTATGCCAGAGTTGTGCCAGAGTTGTGCCAGAGTCGTGCCAGAGTTGTGCCAGAGGTGTGCCAGAGTTATGCCAGAGTTGTGCCAGAGTTGTGCCAGAGTCGTGCCAGAGTTGTGCCAGAGGTGTGCCAGAGTTATGCCAGAGTTGTGCCAGAGTTGTGCCAGAGTTCTGCCAGCGTTCTGCCAGAGTTGTGCCAAAGTTGTGCCAGAGTCGTGCCAGAGTTGTGACAGAGTCGTGCCAGAGTTTTGCCAGAGGTGTGCCAGAGTTATGCCAGAGTTGTGCCAGAGTTGTGCCAGCGTTGTCTCAGAGTTGTGCCAGATTTGTGCCAGAGTTGTACCAGAGTTGTGCCAGAGTTCTGCCAACGTTCTGCCAGAGTTGTGCCAAAGTTGTTCCAGAGTTGTGCCAGAGCTGTGCCAGAGATGTGCCAGAGTTGTGCCAGAGTTGTGCCAGAGATGTGCCAGAGTTGTGCCAGAGCTGTGCCAAAGTTGTTCCAGAGCTGTGCCAGGGTTGTGCAATAGTTGTGCCAGATTTGTGCCAGAGTTGTGCCATGGTTGTGCCACAGTTGTGCCAGAGTTGGGCCAGAGTTGGGCCAAAGTTGTGCCAGAGTTGTAACCGAGAGCGGTGCGAGGAGTTAGTCGCGGAGGCTGATAGGGGCTGAGACGCGAGGTAGCCGAGGTAGACAGGTTGATGTGAGAGAGAGTGCTGGCGAGGTGAGTGATGGTTGGTGGAGTATGAGAGCTGAGCGAAGGAGCGAGAGTGACGTAGTGAATCGTTTGAGAGGGGCTTGCGAAGGCAAAGAATGCGAGGAGAGAGCAGAGCGAAGACACGGCGGCAAAGCCGTGGAACCAAAGGGGAACAGGATGGGTAGAACTGTTCTGCTTAGTTTTGGAGGGAATAATATCCTCCATATGTACTAGACAACTAGAAAGCGAAATGTGCAACGGCTTCTTCACAAGCTGGACGCGAACGAATCTTTGTCGTCTTGGTTGGTAACGGTCCAGTGGTAACCGTTGGTCCAACCGTTTATCCTCTCCTTTGAGAGGTGATCTATACCTCTTATTGGTTTGTCCGGAGCTCCCTTGTGGCAAGAAGCAGAGTCAGAGAGCACATATTTATGACACCTTCCCTGAATCTGACTCGCTTCTTGTAAGGTCCGTTTCCTTTTGGATATGGTCAGGGTGTGATCTGTTCGTGAGTGTTGTCCCTGAGCATTATCATTGTAGCAGTCATGAACCAGTCGAATGCGAGCCGAAGCTATAATTTGGCAGTGTAGCAATTTTGGATGTTCATGAGCTGGTGGAGGAACAGGGCATCGGCAAGCATAAAGTAGGTCTCTCAACATCTCACCGAGGGTGCTGTTGCATTTGCGCATCAGTGGATGGAAGATGGGGGCTGCAATACTAAGTAGTGCCTCCTGAATGTCTTCTTCCAGAAAGGGCACCTGTGTGGAGTGAAAGTTTGCAGGGAAGCGTCCTCCTCCTTTGTAGAGAGGATAGTGTTGAAGGGTGTAGGAGATTGGGACACCCTTAATGTAGCAGATGTAAAAGAGATTGCAGAAGTCGTCTGATCACTGCAGGATGTTCGTTGCACCTCTGACAGTGAGGGTCATATTCTCACATTGAGTGAGAAAGTGACGAGGAAAGGATGACAAGTTGACTGGTCCATAGATGCTGGTGGTGGTGTTGATGAGAGACCGGGATGTTGGAAGAGGGGGCCTTTTGGTGATGGTTGTCATGATGCAGCTGGGATTTCTCATGTACTTGCTGAACTTTTCAGCGTGGGCGCAGGTCCTCGCGGAATGGGTGATGCGACCGGGCTGATCCGTGTGCCGAATTGATGATGGAAGGCATTTGATGGCAGAAGGCGATTGATGATGGAGTGGACGTAGGGGTGAAACCACGTGTGCGACGAAGTTTTGGCGTGGGCGCAGGCCGTCGCGACCCGAGCGATGCGACCGGGCGGATCCGTGTGCCGGGCAGAAGATAATACAAACTGTGGAGGAGCAATTAATGATGGAGTGGGCGCAGGGGCGAAACCACGTGCGCTGATGAATTAGGGGAGTAAGATGCAGCAAGGGGAAAGCAGATGCCAACGCGCCGCAAGAAATCTGCTACTGGCGTGGGTGCAGGCTACTACAGAAGTGGGCAGCTAGCTCATGCAGATCCTCGTGTCGTTCACAGATGCTGATGATGATTCCTGAAGCGGAAGCTGATGACGATGGAGTGGGCGCAGGGGCGAGCCGCGTGCGCTGAAGGAAGTTTTGGCGTGGACGTAGGTCGTCGTGAAAAAGGCAATGCGACCAGGCGGATCCTTGTGCCGAGCTAAAAGCAATGCGGAAGCAGAGGAAACGATTGATGAATGAGTGGACGCAGGGAAGGAACCACATGCGCTGCGGGATGATGCTGATGTGGATGATTGAGGCGAAGGCGGCGCGGGGGATGCTGAAGATGGAGAGATAGAGATGAGACGGAAACGGGCGGCTGATGGAGCCTAAGGAGATTGGAGCGAGGATGGTAAGGAAGGTTGATCGAAGCAGATGATGCGAGGAGTGAATGCTGGATAAGAGAGGTAGGGAGCGATGCGAGCGGATGAAGCCGAGATGAGAGGCGACCCGGCAGGGAGGTAGAGCCACACAACCACTTCTTCTGCGTTCATGAGACTGACGGCTTGTTCCCCAGTTGGCTCGGAGATGGTAGTAGGAAGACTGGTGGTGTCCAATGTCCTGTCGGATGGGAGAAGTTGGCTGCAACAGAGGAGGTCAGGCAGTGGGCAAGGAACTGATCCGCTGATGTTAGGAGAGTGACGGCTTGTTCCCCAGTTGGCTCGGAAGCAGGAGCAGGAAGACTGGTGGTGTCCGATATACTGACGGTGGTAGTTTCGGCTACAGCTGTTGTCGAGGTGAGAAGGTGGTGCGAGAAGGCGGCTTGGTGGATGTTGATGATGGAGAGGGTGAAGGAAGGTAGATGATGATGAGCTGAGGTAGGTGGATGATGTGAGAGGGATGAGAAGGACTGATGGCAGCAGATGAGAATGGCACGAGGAATAAGGATGGATGACGATGTAGATGGAGGAGGGTAGGCGCAGATCGACGCACGAGAGACAAGGGGCGATGCGGCAGAGAGGTAGAGTGTCACACCCATCTTATTCTGTTTTCAGGAGAGTGACGGCTTGTTCCCCAGTTGGCTCCGAAGTGAGAGCAGGAAGACTAGTGGTGTCCGATGTCCTGTCAGCTGGAAGAGGTTGGTTGCGACAGAGGTAGTCAGACAGCGGGCAGAGGCACTAGACCGCTGATGTCAGGAGTGTGACGGCTTGTTCGCCAGTTGGCTCGGAAATGGGAGTAGGAAGACTGGTGGTGTCCGATATCCTGACGGTGGCAGTTTTGGCTGTAGCTGCTGACGAGACGAGAAGACGATACGGGAAGGCGGCTTGAGACAATGGATGTGGGCGGACTAAGGATGACGGCAAAGCAGTAGTAGATGAGACTGATAAGGCAAGACCAAAGAGGAGGAGATGCTTGCGGAGGTAGATGTGATGAGGGGTAGCGGTTGGCAGACGGTAGGAAGCTTCTTGGTAGTTGATGGCAGACGGTGGCTCGAGAGTTGCTTACGACTGATGTGGGCGACAAGTCACCGGTTGTTGGCCACGGGCGCGGAAGTGGGTGTAGGGCTTCCTTAGGATGACAAGGCGTTTCTTCAGCACGGAGAACTCATCAGGCAGAGTTGCTGATGTTAGCTGCTGGCAAAGCGGCGAGGCGTGGGGCGACGGTAGCGGCGGCAGAAGATTGCAGGTGAAAGTGATGGATGGAAGATGGCGGCAGAGCGATGACATAGTCATGGGGCACCAGGTGATGTTACCTGAAGCTCTGATACCATGTCAGAAGAATGTAGGCAAGAGAACAGCAATAGCAAAAGCAGGCAGAAGCGTTGGGACAAGCAAGTGTACATCAGCAGCGTGACTTAACCGAGAGCGGTGCGAGGAGTTAGTCGCGGATGCTGATAGGGGCTGAGACGCGAGGTAGCCGAGGTAGACAGGTTGATGTGAGAGAGAGTGTTGGCGAGGTGAGTGATGGTTGGTGGAGTATGAGAGCTGAGTGAAGGAGCGAGAGTGACGGAGCGAAGCGTTTGAGAGGGGCTTGCGAAGACAAAGAATACGAGGAGAGAGTAGAGCGAAGACACGGCGGCAAAGGCGCAGAACCAAAGGGGAACAGGATGGGTAGAACTGTTCTGGATAGTTTTGGAGGGAATGAACATCCTCCATATGTACTAGACAACTAGAAAGCGAGATGTGCAACGGCTTCTTTGCTAGGCGGACGCGGACAAATCTTTGTCGTATTGTTCGGTAACGGTCCAGTGGTAACCGTTGGTCCAACCGTTTATCCTCTCCTTCGAGAGGTGATATAGACCTCTTCTTGATTTGTCCGGAGCTCTCTTGTAGCAAGAAGCAGAATCAGATAACACATATTTCTGACAACGTCCAGTAGCTGGTTCGCTCTGGGTTGATCTCCGTTGTCACCGGAGCTCTCTTCCAGGTAGGTCCGCGCACCTTCCATGATTGTTCCCGCGCTAAGTGCGGGATGTGGTGTGCCGTGCGTCAGATTGTCTTCTGAGGCTGGTGGGGAGGAGGAGTGCGCTGTTGGCGCAAACGGACCAGGCGCCGGAGGTGCGTCCGCGGATGCGGTCAGTGCTGGGGATGCAGGGGGGGCCCAGTGCCGGAGGTGCTCTTGGTGATAGTACTGGTGCTGCTGCTGTAGGTGGTGCGGAGGAGCCCGGTGCCGGAGTTTCTCCAGGTGAGGCTGTTGATGCTATTGCTTTTGGGGGTGCAGAAGGGCCCGGTGTTGGAGTCGCTCCAGATGAGGCTGCTGCTGCTGTCATCAGGATTGCAGAGGGGCCCCGGGGAGCCGTAGGTGTCCCAGGCAACGCGGAAGGGACCCTGGGAGCCGGAGATGTTCCAGGTAGTGCAGAAGGGCCCCGGGGGGCCGGAGATGCCCCTGGTGACGCGAGATGGCCCAAGGTTGGAGGTCTTCCAGGTGAAGCTGCTGCTGCTGCTGTTGCCGGGGGCGCAGAAGGGCCCCGGGGGGCCTGAGATGCCCCAGGTGAGGATGCCGTTGTAGGTGTTGCAGAGTGTCTCGTTCCGGCCGTGGCTCAGTTTGTGGTCTGTCGCCGGATGTGTCGCCTTGCGGTGCCACTACCCCCCCCCCTATTCTCATACACGGACTCCGCACTGGAAGGACGAGCCATGGCAGAGGCTGTGCCGCGGTTTGCCCCCGAGCTTCGTGTGACGCGGCGAGTGAACTGAGTGCCAGAGGTGGGTGGCGTGAGGACCATGGGAGGAGGAACGGAGAGCGGTTGAGCTGAAGTAAAAAGTGGAGTGAACGATTGAACGCCGGAGACTGAAATGAGGCTGAGAATACCGGCGCCAAGCAATATATCCGCTTAGCGCTGCGCGAGCCAGTTTGCCGCAAGGAGCATATCGTACGTGCGTACATCGCACACCTGCACGGTATGCGGTGCATGCACATTGGCGACTTAGATGGGGAGGGCCGCGATCTGGCTGATGGGAGCATTGATGGCTCTGGTGGAGATGGAGAAGCAGAGCCGGCTGGGTTTGAGGAGATGGTCGATGCGTAAAGTGTGGACCATCCGGAGCGCGATGGTGGTGTGTGTAGCTCCGGTGTCCATGATGGCCACGAACTTGCGGCCACATACCCAGACGTAGCACCATGCCACGTGGACCTCGGCGGGTGACGGTGGGCCTGGGAGCAGCGGAGGAGGGGCCCACATGCATGGTGCGCAGCCAGCATCTTCCCGGACACGAGAGTGCACCATGAGGATAGCCTGGGCCACCATGCGGACACCCGTGTCGTGGGTAACGGTGGAAGAGAGGCAAATGCCAACGGGAGAGAGAGAGAGGGGTTGGAGGAGGAGAAGAGGTTCTAGAGATGTTCCACAGATACAAGGGAATGAAGGAGGAATTTGACCAGTGACAGAGGGTAGCGCATGAGCTGGTGAGAGGCGAGGGTGTTGGATATGGTCCCACCATGGGGGAGGAGGTCGCAATTCGTTGTGGATGGGGTATAACTCCTCGTCGTCATCTAGGGGGAGGCCCTCGCCGAATGCCTGTTCACTCTGCTGCCACATCCCAATAATATTTGCTCGTATTCTTGGCTTTGCATGCTCCACAGAGAGTTCACGCCATTCTTTGACTGACACCTACTCCGTGTCAAGGTCGGGCTCTGCTGGGACCAGGCTGCATTGGGTGCCCATGTGTGAGTCTTTCTGTGCCACTTGTGGGAGGGAGAAGGTCGCATCGCCGGTTACTGGTATCGTGACTCAACCGCCCATAGTGATGAGGGCGTATTCTTTCGTACCCGTGGCGGATGTGAGCTGCATGACACCCAGGGAAAACAAAAGATTTCCCTAACACAGAAGGAGATACTCCATGCCCAGGAGAACGTCGTAGGTCCGGGCCCATGTGACTTGGATGTCCATTGGTTCGTGAAGAGATCCCACCTGCATGGGTAATCCATGCACTTCTCCATCCCCGTAGTCCATCCCTCTTGCGAAGTTGCTGAACAACCAACGCATTGGAAGGACGCAGTCTGCCAATCCGACGAGACACAGGACGCAGAGGGCAACGGTGGTGTGGGTTACACCGGTGTCGATTATGGCAGGGAACTTGCGGTCACAAATCCAGATCACACGACAAGCGACCTCGTAGTGGCGGTCATTGCGGCGGGGTGGTTCCAGAGGCTGTGGCGCCCATCCCCATTTTTTCTCTTCTGTGGACAATCCTGGTGGAGTCTCCGCCGCGACCCGTCGGGTGTTCTGTGTGCCGTGTGGCAGAGAGGTACATGCGAGAGAGATACCAACACTCTGGAGGCAATGATTGGCTCTGGTAAATTCCTCTCTGAGCCGCGGAGCCAGCTTGGGATGGAGGCGAAGGAAGTTGAAGACGTTCACAGAGGCGATGATGGTGGTGAAGAGCCTTTCCACGGGGTCCGTTGAGTCTGGTGCACGGATGACAGTAGTTTCGGGGGCGGAAGGGGTGGTGGTATTGGTTGGGAATGTCGTAGGCGCGAGATCCACAGCACGGTGCCTTTTAGCAGGTCGCATGGAGCGAGCGGCTAGAGCTTCCTACAGCCGGGCTTCCGCAGCTTCTGCTTTTCTGTGCAAATCACTCTGGAGTTCTGCAGCTTCCTGTAGATCCCATCCGCGGAGTTTGAGCCGACGCGCTCATGTGATGAGTTCCGTTTCTTCAGGTGTGGGTGTCACCTCCGTAGTCTCGTCCTCAGTCATAGGTAATCCAAGCTTGACGTTGCGGGCGCCTGTCCCGGGGTTTGGGGATGGATTCGGCAAGATACCCTGGCCTGCTCCATGCGGAGCCACCTGGTCCTACATGAGAGGGGGCGGAGGCGGTTTCTGTTGCTGCTGCTGCTGCTGGTGCTGCTGTTGCTGACCCGGCCACGCTTGGTTGTAGTACTGCTGCCACTGCTGGATCATAGGATCCTGAGAGACTGGGTCAGGGCGCGGAGCTGCCTGTTGCTTACAAGGGCAGTCCCGTGCAATGTGTTCCAGGCTCTGGCATGTATAGCAAGCTCTTGGCTTCTGCTGTTGCGGAGGCAGTGCATGTGAAGAGGAGGGCGTATGGGTCTCGCCGCCCTGGTATTGTCGGGTGAACCGCTGTCTGGTGAAGATAGCGGTAGCGTCCCGCACCGCGTCTTGAAGGGAATGATAGTGGTCAGCAATCATGAGGTCGCTAGTCTCATCGGGGAGGCACGGATGAGGTTCTACAGCAGGGCTCACAACGGCAGGCCCTCCCTTTGCGGGCTCTTGGCCACTGAGGCCCAGGTCAGGAACTGGTCCAAGAATCTGCGGATATCATCATCCTTACGCATGACCTCCTTCTCAATCTTCCGCAACGCTTCTTCCTTCGACAGGTGCTTAAAGGGCTCGATGAGGGTATTGCCAAAGTCCTCAAAGGATAGAAAAGGCACTCGCGCATGGTACCAATCAGCTGCAGCCCCCTGGAGGTGAAGTTCCACAGTGGCGAGGCTGAGGTCGGGCTGAGTTCGGCCGATGCTAGCATAGAGGGTAATTTGTTTGAGCCAGACCCATGGGTCCTCCTCCAGAGCACCCTTGGAGGAGTCCAACCGCGAGATATTGGCGGGCTCAAAATGGATGTATTGCAGCTGCCGAACGGTGTTGCGGTTAGTCGTCAACGCAGTCACTGCATGTGGCGGAGGAATGGTTACAAATAGGGCTGCGGAGTATCCCGTTGGAGGGTTCAGTGTCTAAGGCTGCCCCGCGGGCATGGGAAAGCCTGGTTGCGTGGGTGGGGGAAGCATGTACCAAGAAATCACTGGTGTAGTAGCGGTGTAAGGTGTGGAGAAAAATGCCATCCCAGGGGGCGGAGCCTGGGTCCCGGGTGCCGATGGTGGCGTCACTTGGGGCACCCAATACGCCTGGCTGGCAGAAATCGCAGCTGCGGAATGGGGTTGAGCTGCAGGTCCCATATTGGGAATTAGGGCCGCCATTGCCCCCGCAGAGTGTTGAGCCCCATGTGTCTGTTGTGGTGGTAGGTGTGAGTGGCCCTATATCATCAGTGGTGGATGTGGAGTTGGCAGCGGTGCTCTCGCGGGCACTGCTCCAACCGGTGCTGGCGGGAAATTTGTTGTTGAGCAATCACTGGTGGATGCGGCGGCGCAAGGGCTACGAGTACCGAGGGTGTCGCCCCCACCTGTGTCATGCCTATACACTGCTGGTGCTGCGTCGTCCATGGGGGCGGAGTGGTAGCGGAAGGCTGAATCATGGTATTCATCTGCGCAAAACCCCCAAGCGTCTGCTGCTGATGGTCAATGGTTGAGTCACCGTTGGTGGCGGTTGGGCTGAGGCTCCCTGGTGAGTAATGCGCCCACCGTGATTCCTTGGCTGCGTCATTCCCGCAGGAGGCCAAACTACCACCCCTGCTTGCGGCACGGGCTGCCAAGGTTGCTGGGTAGGTAGTCCAGGTGCCGGTGGGTGCGGTAGTGCTCTCGCTTGTCTCGCATTTGTTGTCGCCTAGGATGAGTACACCTACAGTTGCTGTGATGCCCTTAACATGGTATGTGGAGGTATTCCCATCGGCGGTACGCCCATGTCCAGCTGAAGAGGTATCTGCTGCAACCCTGGACCGGATGCAGAGGATTGTGGCGGCACCCCTGCCTTTTTGACTCCCAGAGGCTGCTGCAGCAAGTATATTGGCGGTTGTGACAATCCCGTTGTTTGAGAGGGTGTGACGGATTCCACCGCCGTCGCTCGCGTAGGCGGGGAAGGCTGATTCGCCGGCGGCTGATTCACTGGCAGCTACGCGGATCCCGGTGTTTGTGAGGACACCGGCATCCCCAGTAGCTCGTCTCCTGGGTGGAGTACTGGTGGGACCATCTCCTGCTGCTGCAGTCCAGTCAGAGGTGGTCCCGCCGTCATACCCTCCGGAACCGTCCCGGCTAGCTGCCGCGGCAGGTTCGAGTCCAGGGGCATCCCGAGCGCGGGAGTCGGTGGTCTTGTCTGCTACAAGTTCATCATAGACTGCTGGTCGTCCGCTGCTGGTCATCATAATCTCAATTCCTCGGGATTCGGTAGTATGGTCTGCGGATGTGCCGGCGGAGGTGCATGCTACGCCGCTGTACTGCCAGCCACCAACGGTTGATGCCTGCCGCGACGCCGGTAGACCAATCCGCGATATGCTTCGAGTCCTCCACCAGCGGAGTGTTGCTCCGATGATGGTTGGGGATCGGAAAACAACGGTGATGCCGTAACCACAGCCTCTTGTCCCTCCGACTCGTGCTGTGACTGGCTGGGTCCACAGCTGCCATGGTTGGGGATTGTCTCCACTTCCACACGTTCACACAGGGCATCCATGATGCGACGCCAGTACATCAGCCAACGGTGTTGGACCAGCGGATCAGTGCCGGGTGAGGAGCTGAGTGGGGTGCGGGACAGCACAGGCGAGAAATCCTAGCCGCCTGCGTAAGTGGTGGCTCGGTGCGGCAAGAAGCACCGCACAAATGACTACTGCTGCCGTCCCTTGCAATCATGATGCACAAAGCTTGCTGCCGACATCAACGACTGATCTGAAGGTTACGTGCAGTTCCGTTGAACAAACAGCAAGGACCTGTCCACGCTCATCGCACCATGACACTGATACCCCCAATTTTGCCACGTCCTTTGTTTTCTCCGCGCTGCTCCTATTATGCGCTATCTGCGGACTGGGTGTTGTCAATGCAACTATGTCCCAGCCTGATCCGCTAAGGAGTCTAGACACTAACTCAGATCAACAAACAACTCCGCGGATCACTAATCTGGAAGACTGCGCAAGAACATTTCCAGTGAGTGACACTCTGCGTTCCACCCCTTGCCACACGTGAGCCCGCCACCTCGTGGCCTCAGGCTCCTCTCCGCGGAACCTCGTTCCTCAAACGTGTGCAAGTGAGGGCACCGCCGACAGCTCACCTCACTCCGGGCTTGGTCCTTCACGCTCTTCGCCCACTAGGCCGCGGATGGAACAGCGGAGGCAATTGGGAAGCAAAGGATAAAGGCGCGGAACACAGGGATGAGAGCGGGTCAATGTCTTTGAAAATCCAAGGTAGGGTACAAGATGCTGAGGTATCAATGCATGAGCAATCAAGAGTGAGCTGTCCCTTTCCTACTGTGGCCTAGGCCTTTTCTACATGGGACTCCGCATGGCATGCGTACACACCAGCGGTCTCATCCCTTCTATGGCATCCTTCTTCCTCCTCCTTGGACTTCCACGCGGTGCGACTTCGCACCGTGGGTCTCGTCCTGACACACCTAGTACATTATCCTCTACCAGTTGTCTTCTACATCCGCGGCTCGTTTGCACGGTCTTTGTGTTCTTCCTTGAATCTTCGTCTTCCACGGTGCGTCTCCCAGGATTCCTCAGTGATCACCGCTCCCGCTTGTCACGCTGATTGGTTGCTTCTCCCCAGATAGCTCCATCCTCCGCTGTCCTTTCTGCGCTCTATCAGAGCCAGCACATCTGTTCCTACAGTCCGGTTCTTGTTCCCTTTGTGCCGCAGATCTCCCCGGCATCTCTTCCCGCCCCTTTGGTTTCTGCCACAAGCGCTTGAGATATCCGTCAAACGGCCGCCCCTTCTTTCATCGCCACTGGATTCCGCACCATCCCACGCTCAACCGCATCCACGGGAGCCAGCGTCCTTTACGCGGCCTTCAGGTCAACCTGTTCTTCCCTCTGTGGATTGGCCTTTCCCGCGGAGCCACGACCAAAGTATGCCTGACACAGAGTCGTCCCAGAGGTGTGCCATAGTGGTGCCAGATTTCTGCCAGAGTTGTGCCAGAGTTGTGCTAGGGTTGTGCCATAGTTGTGCCAGAGTTGTGCCAAATTTGTACCAGAGTTGTGCCAGAGTTGTGCCAGAGTTGTGCCAGAGTTGTGCCAGAGCCATGCCAGAGTTGTTCCAGAGTTGTGCCAGAGTCGTGCCAGAGTTGTGCGAGAGTTGTGCCAGAGTTCTGCCAGAGTTGTGCCAGAGTTGTGCCATAGTTGTGTCAGAGCTGTGCAAGAGTTGTGCCAGATTTGTGCCACAGTTGTGCCAGAGTTGTGCCAAAATTGTTCCAGAGTTGTGCCAGAGTTGTTCCAGAGTTGTGCAAGAGTTGTGTCAGAGTTGTGCCATAGTTGTGCCAGAGTTGTGCCAGAGTTGTGCCAGAGTTGTGCCAGAGTTGTGCCAGAGTTGTGCCTGAGTAGTGCCACAATTGTGCCAGAGTTGTGCCAGCGTTGTGCCAGCGTTGTGCCAGCGTTGTGCCAGCGTTGTGCCAGCGTTGTGCCAGCGTTGTGCCAGCGTTGTGCCAGCGTTGTGCCAGCGTTGTGCCAGCGTTGTGCCAGCGTTGTGCCAGCGTTGTGCCAGCGTTGTGCCAGCGTTGTGCCAGCGTTGTGCCAGCGTTGTGCCAGCGTTGTGCCAGCGTTGTGCCAGCGTTGTGCCAGCGTTGTGCCAGCGTTGTGCCAGCGTTGTGCCAGCGTTGTGCCAGCGTTGTGCCAGCGTTGTGCCAGCGTTGTGCCAGCGTTGTGCCAGCGTTGTGCCAGCGTTGTGCCAGCGTTGTGCCAGCGTTGTGCCAGCGTTGTGCCAGCGTTGTGCCAGCGTTGTGCCAGCGTTGTGCCAGCGTTGTGCCAGCGTTGTGCCAGCGTTGTGCCAGCGTTGTGCCAGCGTTGTGCCAGCGTTGTGCCAGAGTCGTGCCAGAGTTGTGCCAGAGTGGTGCCAGGGTTGTGCCAGAGTTGTGCCAGAGTTGTGCCAGAGTTGTGAAATAGTTGTGCCAGAGAAGAGCCAGGGCTGTGCCAGAGTTGTGCCAGAGTTTTGCCAGAGTTGTGCCAGAGTTGTGCCGGAGTTGTGCCAACGATTTGCCATAGTTGTAACGGAGTTGTGCCAGAGTTCTGCCAACGTTGTGCCAGAGTTGTTCCAGAGCTATGCCAGAGTTGTGCAAGACTTGTGCCATACTTGTGACAGCGTTGTGCAAACGTTCTGCAAGAGTTGTGCCAGAGTTGTGCCATAGTTCTGCCAGAGTTGTGCCTGAGTTGTGCCAGAGTTGAGCCAGAGTTGTGCCATAGTTGTGCCAGACTTGCGCCAGAGTTGTGCCAGAGTTGTGCCAGAGTTGTGTGAGAGTTCTGCCAACATTGTGTCGGATTTTTGCCAGAGTTGTGCCTGAGTTGTGCCAGAGTGGTGCCAGAGTTTTGCCAAAGTTGTGCCAGAGTTGTGCCAGGGTTGTGCCGGAGTTGTGCCAGAGTTGAGCCAGGGCTGTGCCAGAGTTGTGCCAGAGTGTTGCCAGAGTTGTGCCAGAGTTGTGCAGAACATGAGCCAACGATTTGCCACAGTTGTGCCAGAGGTGTGCCAGAGTTCTGCCAATGTTGTGCCAGAGTTTCTCCAGAGTTGTGCCAGAGTTGTGCCAGAGTTGTGCTATATTTGTGCCAGAGTCGTGCCATAGTCGTGCTAGGGTAGTGCCAGAGTTGTACCAGATTTATGCCAGAGTTGTGCCAGAGTTGTGCTAGAGTTGTGCCAGAGTTGTGCCATAATTGTGCCAGAGTTGTGCCAGAGTTGTCCCAGAGTTGTGCTAAAGTTGTACCAGAGTTGTGCCAGAGTTGTGCTAGAGTTGTGCCAGAGTTGTGCCATAATTGTGCCAGAGTTGTGCCAGAGTTGTCCCAGAGTTGTGCTAAAGTTGTACCAGAGTTATGCCAGCATTGTTCCAGAGTTGTGCCAGAGTTGTGCCAGAATTGTGCCATAGTTGTGCAAGAGTTGTGCCATAGTTGTGCCATCTTTGTGCCAGATTTGTGCTAGAGTTGTGCCTAATTTGTGCCAGAGTTGAGCCAAAGTTGTGCCAGAGGTATGCCAGAGTTGTGCCAGAGTTGTGCCATACTTGTGCCAGAGTGGTGCCAGAGTAGTGCCATAGTTGTGCAAGAGTTGTGCCAGAGTTGTGCCCGAATTGTGCCAGGTTGTGCCAGAGTTGAGCCAGGGTTGTGCCAGTGTTGTGCAAGAGTTTTGCCAGAGTGGTGCCAGAGTTGTGCTGGAGTTGTGCCAAAGTTCTGCCACATTTGTGCCAGATTTGTGCCAGAGTTGTGGCAGAGTTGTTCCAGTGTTGTGCCAGAGCTCTGCCAGAGTTGTGCCAGAGTTGTGCCAGAGTTGTGCCAAAGTTGTGCCAGAGTTGTGCAACAGTTGTGCCAGATTTGTGCCAGAGTTGTGCCAGAGTTGTGCCATAGTTGTGCCAGAGTTGTGCCTGAGTCGTGCCAGACTTGTGCCAGAGTCGTGCCAGAGTTGTGCCAGAGTTCTGCAAAAGTTGTGCCAGAGTTTTGCCAGAGTTCTCCCAGGGTTGTGCCAGAGTTGTTCCAGAGTTGTGCCAGAACTGTGCCTGAGGTATGCCAGAGTTGTGCAATAGTTGTGCCAAGGTTATGCGAGAGTTGTACCGGAGTTGTGCCAGAGTTGTGCCAGAGTTGTGCCAGAGTTGTGCCAGGCTTGTGCCATAGTTGTGCCATATTTGTGCCAGAGTTAGGCTAGAGTTGTGCCAGCGTTGTGCCAGAGTTGTGCCAGAGTTATGCCAGAGTTGTGCCAGATTTGTGCAATACTTGTGCGAAAGTTGTGCCAGAGTTGTGCCAGAGTTGTGCCAACGTTGTGCCAGAGTTGTGCCAGATTTGTGCCAAAGCTGTGCCAAAGTTGTGCCAGAGTTGTTCTAGAGCCGTGCCAGAGTCGTGCCAGAGTTGGGCCAGATTTGTGCCAGAGTTGTGCCAGAGTTGTGCCA
>SZWC01014249.1:0-10235 GCA_023375785.1 Penium margaritaceum | reverse complement strand
TGTGTTTCTGACCACTGTGTTTCTGACCAGTGTGTTTCTGACCACTCTGTTTCTGACCAGTGTGTTTCTGACCACAGTTTTTCTGACCAGTGTGTGTCTGACCAATGTGTTTCTGACCACTGTGTTTCTTACCACTGCGCTTCTGACCACTGTGTTTCCGACCACTGTGTTTCTCACCACTGTGTTTCTCACCACTGTGTTTCTGACCACTGTGCTTCTGACCACTTTTTTTCTGACCAGTGTGTTTCTGACCACTGTGTTTGTGACCAGTGTGTTTCTGACCACTGTGTTTCTGACCACTGTCTTTCTGACCTGTGTGTTTCTGACCAGTGTGTTTCTTACCACTGTGTTTCTGACCACTGTGTTTCTGACCACTGTCTTTCTGACCTGTGTGTTTCTGACCAGTGTGTTTCTTACCACTGTGTT
This sequence comes from Penium margaritaceum, assembly GCA_023375785.1. NCBI lineage: Eukaryota > Viridiplantae > Streptophyta > Zygnematophyceae > Desmidiales > Peniaceae > Penium > Penium margaritaceum. Next base: position 9,809 of record SZWC01014249.1, on the reverse strand, counting down.
TCTGACCAGTGTGTTTCTGAACCGTGTGTTTCTGACCCCTGTGTTTCTCACCGGTGTTTTTCTGACCACTGTGTTTCTGACTGGTGTGTTTCTTACCACTGGGTTTGTGACCAATGTGTTTCTGACCACTGTGTTTCTGACCACTGTGTGTCTGACCACTGTGTTTCTGACCACTGTGTTTCTGACCACTATGTTTCTGGCCACTGTGTTTCTGACCACTGTGTTTCTGACAACTGTGTTTCTGACCAGTGTGTTTCTGACCACTGTGTTTCTGACCACTGTGTGTCTGACCACTGTGTTTCTGACCACCGTGTTTCTGACCATTCTGTTTCTGACCAGTGTGTTTCTGACCAGTGTGTTTCTGACCATTCTGTTTCTGACCAGTGTGTTTCTGACCAGTGTGTTTCTGACCAGTGTGTTTCTGACCGGTGTGTTTCTGACCACTGTGTTTCTGACCACTGTGTTTCTGACCACTGTGTTTCTGACCACAGTGTTTCTGAACACTGTGTTTCTGACCACTGTGCTGCTGACCAGTGTGTTTCTGACCACTCTGTTTCTGACCACTGTGTTTCTGACCACTTTGTTTTTGACCACTGTGTGTCTGACCAGTGTCTTTCTGACCACTGTGTTTCTGACTAGTGTGTTTCTGACCACTGCGTTTCTGACCACTGTGCTTCTGACCACTGTGTTTCTGACCACTGTGTTTCTGACCACTGTGTTTCTGACCAGTGTGTTTCTGACCACTGTGTTTCTGACCAGTGTGTTTCTTACCACTGTGTTTCTCACTAGTGCTTTTCTGACCACTCTCTTTCTGACCACTGTGTTTCTGACCACTGTGTTTCTGACCACTGTGTTTCTGACCAGTGTGTTTCTGACCACTGTGTTTCTGACCAGTGTGTTTCTTACCACTGTGTTTCTCACTAGTGCTTTTCTGACCCCTCTCTTTCTGACCAGTGTGTTTGTGACCACTGTGTTTCTGACCAGTGTGTTTCTGACCACTGGGTTTCTGACCAGTGTGTTTCTGACCATTGTGTTTCTGACCACTGTGTGTCTGAGCACTTTGTCTCTGACCACAGTGTTTTTACCACAGTTTTTCTGACCACTGTGTTTCTGACCACTGTGTTTCTGACCAGTGTGTTTCTGACCACTGTGTTTCTGACCACTGTGTTTCTGACAAGTGTGTTTCTGACCAGTGTGTTTCTGACCACTGTGTTTCTGACCACTGTGTTTCTGACAAGTGTGTTTCTGACCAGTGTGTTTCTGACCACTGTGTTTCAGACCACTGTGTTTCTGACCACTGTGTTTCTGACCACTGTGTTTCTGACCACTGTGTTTCTCACCAGTGTGTTTCTGACCACTGTGTTTCTGACGAGTGTGTTTCTGACCACTGTGTTTCTGACCACTGTGTTTCTGACCAGTGTGTTTCTGACCACTGTGTTCCTGCCACTGTGTTCCTGATCACTGTGTTTTGGACCACTGTGTTTCTGACGAGTTTGTTTTCTGACCACTTTGTTTCTGACCACTGTGTTTCTCACCACTGTGTTTCTGACCAGTGTGTTTCTGACCACTGTTTTTATGACCAGTGTGTGTCTGACCAATGTGTTTCTGACCACTGTGTTTCTTACCACTGCGTTTCTGACCACTATGTTTCTGACCACTGTGTTTCTCACCACTGTGTTTCTCACCACTGTGTTTCTGACCACTGTGCTTCTGACCACTGTGTTTCTGACCAGTGTGTTTCTGACCACTGTGTTTCTGACCAGTGTGTTTCTGACCACTGTGTTTCTGACCACTGTCTTTCTGACCTGTGTGTTTCTGACAAGTGTGTTTCTTGCCACTGTGTTTCCGACCAGTGTGTTTGTGAACCGTGTGTTTCTGACCCCTGTGTTTCTGACCAGTGTGTTTCAGACCACTGTGTTTATGACCGGTGTGTTTCTTACCACTGTGTTTCTGACCAGTGTGTTTGTGACCCGTGTGTTTCTGACCACTGTGTTTCCGACCAGTGTGTTTCTGAACCGTGTGTTTCTGACCCCTGTGTTTCTGACCAGTGTGTTTGTGACCCGTGTGTTTCTGACCACTGTGTTTCCGACCAGTGTGTTTCTGAACCGTGTGTTTCTGACCCCTGTGTTTCTGACCAGTGTGTTTGTGACCCGTGTGTTTCTGACCACTGTGTTTCCGACCAGTGTGTTTCTGAACCGTGTGTTTCTGACCCCTGTGTTTCTGACCAGTGTGTTTGTGACCCGTGTGTTTCTGACCACTGTGTTTCCGACCAGTGTGTTTCTGAACCGTGTGTTTCTGACCCCTGTGTTTCTGACCAGTGTGTTTGTGACCCGTGTGTTTCTGACCACTGTGTTTCCGACCAGTGTGTTTCTGAACCGTGTGTTTCTGACCCCTGTGTTTCTGACCAGTGTGTTTGTGACCCGTGTGTTTCTGACCACTGTGTTTCCGACCAGTGTGTTTCTGAACCGTGTGTTTCTGACCCCTGTGTTTCTGACCAGTGTGTTTGTGACCCGTGTGTTTCTGACCACTGTGTTTCCGACCAGTGTGTTTCTGAACCGTGTGTTTCTGACCCCTGTGTTTCTGACCAGTGTGTTTGTGACCCGTGTGTTTCTGACCACTGTGTTTCCGACCAGTGTGTTTCTGAACCGTGTGTTTCTGACCCCTGTGTTTCTGACCAGTGTGTTTGTGACCCGTGTGTTTCTGACCACTGTGTTTCCGACCAGTGTGTTTCTGAACCGTGTGTTTCTGACCCCTGTGTTTCTGACCAGTGTGTTTGTGACCCGTGTGTTTCTGACCACTGTGTTTCCGACCAGTGTGTTTCTGAACCGTGTGTTTCTGACCCCTGTGTTTCTGACCAGTGTGTTTGTGACCCGTGTGTTTCTGACCACTGTGTTTCCGACCAGTGTGTTTCTGAACCGTGTGTTTCTGACCCCTGTGTTTCTGACCAGTGTGTTTGTGACCCGTGTGTTTCTGACCACTGTGTTTCCGACCAGTGTGTTTCTGAACCGTGTGTTTCTGACCCCTGTGTTTCTGACCAGTGTGTTTGTGACCCGTGTGTTTCTGACCACTGTGTTTCCGACCAGTGTGTTTCTGAACCGTGTGTTTCTGACCCCTGTGTTTCTGACCAGTGTGTTTGTGACCCGTGTGTTTCTGACCACTGTGTTTCCGACCAGTGTGTTTCTGAACCGTGTGTTTCTGACCCCTGTGTTTCTGACCAGTGTGTTTGTGACCCGTGTGTTTCTGACCACTGTGTTTCCGACCAGTGTGTTTCTGAACCGTGTGTTTCTGACCCCTGTGTTTCTGACCAGTGTGTTTGTGACCCGTGTGTTTCTGACCACTGTGTTTCCGACCAGTGTGTTTCTGAACCGTGTGTTTCTGACCCCTGTGTTTCTGACCAGTGTGTTTGTGACCCGTGTGTTTCTGACCACTGTGTTTCCGACCAGTGTGTTTCTGAACCGTGTGTTTCTGACCCCTGTGTTTCTGACCAGTGTGTTTGTGACCCGTGTGTTTCTGACCACTGTGTTTCCGACCAGTGTGTTTCTGAACCGTGTGTTTCTGACCCCTGTGTTTCTGACCAGTGTGTTTGTGACCCGTGTGTTTCTGACCACTGTGTTTCCGACCAGTGTGTTTCTGAACCGTGTGTTTCTGACCCCTGTGTTTCTGACCAGTGTGTTTGTGACCCGTGTGTTTCTGACCACTGTGTTTCCGACCAGTGTGTTTCTGAACCGTGTGTTTCTGACCCCTGTGTTTCTGACCAGTGTGTTTGTGACCCGTGTGTTTCTGACCACTGTGTTTCCGACCAGTGTGTTTCTGAACCGTGTGTTTCTGACCCCTGTGTTTCTGACCAGTGTGTTTGTGACCCGTGTGTTTCTGACCACTGTGTTTCCGACCAGTGTGTTTCTGAACCGTGTGTTTCTGACCCCTGTGTTTCTGACCAGTGTGTTTGTGACCCGTGTGTTTCTGACCACTGTGTTTCCGACCAGTGTGTTTCTGAACCGTGTGTTTCTGACCCCTGTGTTTCTGACCAGTGTGTTTGTGACCCGTGTGTTTCTGACCACTGTGTTTCCGACCAGTGTGTTTCTGAACCGTGTGTTTCTGACCCCTGTGTTTCTGACCAGTGTGTTTGTGACCCGTGTGTTTCTGACCACTGTGTTTCCGACCAGTGTGTTTCTGAACCGTGTGTTTCTGACCCCTGTGTTTCTGACCAGTGTGTTTGTGACCCGTGTGTTTCTGACCACTGTGTTTCCGACCAGTGTGTTTCTGAACCGTGTGTTTCTGACCCCTGTGTTTCTGACCAGTGTGTTTGTGACCCGTGTGTTTCTGACCACTGTGTTTCCGACCAGTGTGTTTCTGAACCGTGTGTTTCTGACCCCTGTGTTTCTGACCAGTGTGTTTGTGACCCGTGTGTTTCTGACCACTGTGTTTCCGACCAGTGTGTTTCTGAACCGTGTGTTTCTGACCCCTGTGTTTCTGACCAGTGTGTTTGTGACCCGTGTGTTTCTGACCACTGTGTTTCCGACCAGTGTGTTTCTGAACCGTGTGTTTCTGACCCCTGTGTTTCTGACCAGTGTGTTTGTGACCCGTGTGTTTCTGACCACTGTGTTTCCGACCAGTGTGTTTCTGAACCGTGTGTTTCTGACCCCTGTGTTTCTGACCAGTGTGTTTGTGACCCGTGTGTTTCTGACCACTGTGTTTCCGACCAGTGTGTTTCTGAACCGTGTGTTTCTGACCCCTGTGTTTCTGACCAGTGTGTTTGTGACCCGTGTGTTTCTGACCACTGTGTTTCCGACCAGTGTGTTTCTGAACCGTGTGTTTCTGACCCCTGTGTTTCTGACCAGTGTGTTTGTGACCCGTGTGTTTCTGACCACTGTGTTTCCGACCAGTGTGTTTCTGAACCGTGTGTTTCTGACCCCTGTGTTTCTGACCAGTGTGTTTGTGACCCGTGTGTTTCTGACCACTGTGTTTCCGACCAGTGTGTTTCTGAACCGTGTGTTTCTGACCCCTGTGTTTCTGACCAGTGTGTTTGTGACCCGTGTGTTTCTGACCACTGTGTTTCCGACCAGTGTGTTTCTGAACCGTGTGTTTCTGACCCCTGTGTTTCTGACCAGTGTGTTTGTGACCCGTGTGTTTCTGACCACTGTGTTTCCGACCAGTGTGTTTCTGAACCGTGTGTTTCTGACCCCTGTGTTTCTGACCAGTGTGTTTGTGACCCGTGTGTTTCTGACCACTGTGTTTCCGACCAGTGTGTTTCTGAACCGTGTGTTTCTGACCCCTGTGTTTCTGACCAGTGTGTTTGTGACCCGTGTGTTTCTGACCACTGTGTTTCCGACCAGTGTGTTTCTGAACCGTGTGTTTCTGACCCCTGTGTTTCTGACCAGTGTGTTTGTGACCCGTGTGTTTCTGACCACTGTGTTTCCGACCAGTGTGTTTCTGAACCGTGTGTTTCTGACCCCTGTGTTTCTGACCAGTGTGTTTGTGACCCGTGTGTTTCTGACCACTGTGTTTCCGACCAGTGTGTTTCTGAACCGTGTGTTTCTGACCCCTGTGTTTCTGACCAGTGTGTTTGTGACCCGTGTGTTTCTGACCACTGTGTTTCCGACCAGTGTGTTTCTGAACCGTGTGTTTCTGACCCCTGTGTTTCTGACCAGTGTGTTTGTGACCCGTGTGTTTCTGACCACTGTGTTTCCGACCAGTGTGTTTCTGAACCGTGTGTTTCTGACCCCTGTGTTTCTGACCAGTGTGTTTGTGACCCGTGTGTTTCTGACCACTGTGTTTCTGACCACTGTGTTTCTGACCAGTGTGTTTCTGACCAGTGTGTTTCTGACCAGTGTGTTTCTGACCGGTGTGTTTCTGACTGGTGTGTTTCTGACCACTGTGTTTCTGACCACTGTGTTTCTGACCACTGTGTTTCTGACCACAGTGTTTATGAACACTGTGTTTCTTACCACTGTTCTTCTGACCAGTGTGTTTCTGACCACTGTGTTTCTGACCACTGTGTTTCTGACCACTGTGTTTCTGACCACTGTGTGTCTGAGTAGTGTCTTTCTGACCACTGTATTTCTGACTAGTGTGTTTCTGACCACTCCGTTTCTGACCAGTGTGCTTCTTACCACAGTGTTTCTGACCACTGTGTTTCTGACCACTGTGTTTCTGACCAGTGTGTTTCTGACCACTGTGTTTCTGACCAGTGTGTTTCTTACCACTGTGTTTCTCACCAGTGCTTTTCTCACCCCTGTCTTTCTGACCACTGTGTTTCTGACCAGTGTGTTTCTTACCACTGTGTTTCTCACCAGTGCTTTTCTCACCCCTGTCTTTCTGACCAGTGTGTTTGTGACCACTGTGTTTCTGACCAGTGTGTTTCTGACCACTGGGTTTCTGACCAGTGTGTTTCTAACCATTGTGTTTCTGACCACTGTGTGTCTGACCACTGTGTCTCTGACCACTGTGTTTTTTACCACTGTGTTTCTGACCACTGTGTGTCTGACCACTGTGTTTCTGACCATTGTGTTTCTGACCACTGTGTGTCTGACCACTGTGTTTCTGACAAGTGTGTTTCTGACCAGTGTGTTTCTGACCACTGTGTTTCTGACCACTGTGTTTCTGACCACTGTGTTTCTGACCAGTGTGTTTCTGACCAGTGTGTTTCTGACCACTGTGTTTCTGGCCAGTGTGTTTCTGACCAGTTTCTTTCTGACCACTATGTTTGTGACCACTGTGTTTGTGACTAGTGTGTTTCTGACAACTGTGTTCCGGACCACTATGTTTCCTACGACTGTGTTTCTGACCACTGTGTTTCTAACTACTGTGTTTCTGACCACTGTGTTCCTGACAAATGTGTTTCTGACCAGTGTGTTTCTGACCACTGTTCTTCTGACCACTGTGTTCCTGACCAGTGTGTTTCTGACCACTCTATTTCTGACATCTGTGTTTCTGACCACTGTGTTTCGGACCACTTTGTTTCTGAACAGTGTGTTTCTGATCATTGTGGTTCTGACCACTGTGTTTCTGACCACTGTGTTTCTCACCACTGTGTTTCTGGCCAGTGTGTTTTTGACCAGTGTGTTTCTGACCACTGTATTTCTGACTACTGTGTTTCTGACCACTGTGTTTCTAACCACTGTGTTTCTGACCTGTGTGTTTCTGACCAGTGTGTTTCTGACCACTGTGTTTCTGACCACTGTGTTTCTGACCAGTGTGTTTCGGACCACTGTGTTTCTGACCAGTGTGTTTCTGACCACTGTGTTTCTGACCACTGTCTTTCTGACCAGTGTGTTTCTGACCACTGAGTTTCTGACCACTGTGTCTCTGACCAGTGTGTTTCTGACCACTGTGTTTCTGACCACTGTGTGTCTGACCACTGTGTTTCTGACCCCTGTGTTTCTGACCACTGTGTGTCTGACCACTGTGTTTCTGACCCCTGTGTTTCTGACCACTGTGTGTCTGACCACTGTGTTTCTGACCCCTGTGTTTCTGACCACTGTGTGTCTGACCACTGTGTTTCTGACCCCTGTGTTTCTGACCACTGTGTGTCTGACCACTGTGTTTCTGACCCCTGTGTTTCTGACCACTGTGTGTCTGACCACTGTGTTTCTGACCCCTGTGTTTCTGACCACTGTGTGTCTGACCACTGTGTTTCTGACCCCTGTGTTTCTGACCACTGTGTGTCTGACCACTGTGTTTCTGACCCCTGTGTTTCTGACCACTGTGTGTCTGACCACTGTGTTTCTGACCCCTGTGTTTCTGACCACTGTGTGTCTGACCACTGTGTTTCTGACCCCTGTGTTTCTGACCACTGTGTGTCTGACCACTGTGTTTCTGACCCCTGTGTTTCTGACCACTGTGTGTCTGACCACTGTGTTTCTGACCCCTGTGTTTCTGACCACTGTGTGTCTGACCACTGTGTTTCTGACCCCTGTGTTTCTGACCACTGTGTGTCTGACCACTGTGTTTCTGACCCCTGTGTTTCTGACCACTGTGTGTCTGACCACTGTGTTTCTGACCCCTGTGTTTCTGACCACTGTGTGTCTGACCACTGTGTTTCTGACCCCTGTGTTTCTGACCACTGTGTGTCTGACCACTGTGTTTCTGACCCCTGTGTTTCTGACCACTGTGTGTCTGACCACTGTGTTTCTGACCCCTGTGTTTCTGACCACTGTGTGTCTGACCACTGTGTTTCTGACCCCTGTGTTTCTGACCACTGTGTGTCTGACCACTGTGTTTCTGACCCCTGTGTTTCTGACCACTGTGTGTCTGACCACTGTGTTTCTGACCCCTGTGTTTCTGACCACTGTGTGTCTGACCACTGTGTTTCTGACCCCTGTGTTTCTGACCACTGTGTGTCTGACCACTGTGTTTCTGACCCCTGTGTTTCTGACCACTGTGTGTCTGACCACTGTGTTTCTGACCCCTGTGTTTCTGACCACTGTGTGTCTGACCACTGTGTTTCTGACCCCTGTGTTTCTGACCACTGTGTGTCTGACCACTGTGTTTCTGACCCCTGTGTTTCTGACCACTGTGTGTCTGACCACTGTGTTTCTGACCCCTGTGTTTCTGACCACTGTGTGTCTGACCACTGTGTTTCTGACCCCTGTGTTTCTGACCACTGTGTGTCTGACCACTGTGTTTCTGACCCCTGTGTTTCTGACCACTGTGTGTCTGACCACTGTGTTTCTGACCCCTGTGTTTCTGACCACTGTGTGTCTGACCACTGTGTTTCTGACCCCTGTGTTTCTGACCACTGTGTGTCTGACCACTGTGTTTCTGACCCCTGTGTTTCTGACCACTGTGTGTCTGACCACTGTGTTTCTGACCCCTGTGTTTCTGACCACTGTGTGTCTGACCACTGTGTTTCTGACCCCTGTGTTTCTGACCACTGTGTGTCTGACCACTGTGTTTCTGACCCCTGTGTTTCTGACCACTGTGTGTCTGACCACTGTGTTTCTGACCCCTGTGTTTCTGACCACTGTGTGTCTGACCACTGTGTTTCTGACCCCTGTGTTTCTGACCACTGTGTGTCTGACCACTGTGTTTCTGACCCCTGTGTTTCTGACCACTGTGTGTCTGACCACTGTGTTTCTGACCCCTGTGTTTCTGACCACTGTGTGTCTGACCACTGTGTTTCTGACCCCTGTGTTTCTGACCACTGTGTGTCTGACCACTGTGTTTCTGACCCCTGTGTTTCTGACCACTGTGTGTCTGACCACTGTGTTTCTGACCCCTGTGTTTCTGACCACTGTGTGTCTGACCACTGTGTTTCTGACCCCTGTGTTTCTGACCACTGTGTGTCTGACCACTGTGTTTCTGACCCCTGTGTTTCTGACCACTGTGTGTCTGACCACTGTGTTTCTGACCCCTGTGTTTCTGACCACTGTGTGTCTGACCACTGTGTTTCTGACCCCTGTGTTTCTGACCACTGTGTGTCTGACCACTGTGTTTCTGACCCCTGTGTTTCTGACCACTGTGTGTCTGACCACTGTGTTTCTGACCACTGTGTTTCTGACCACTGTGTTTCTGACTAGTTCGTTTTTGACCACTGTGTTTCTGACCAATGTGTTTCTGACCACTGTGTTTCTGACCATTGTGCTTCTGACCACTGTGTTTCTGACCAGTGTGTTTCTGACCACTGTGTTTATGACCAGTGTGTTTCGGACGCTAGTGTTTCTGACCACCGTTTTTCTGACCGGTGTGTTTCTGACCACGGTGCTTCTGACCACTGTCTTTCTGACCTGTGTGTCTCTGACCACTATGTTCGTGACCTGTGTGTTTCTGACCAGTGTGTCTCAGAACCATGTGTTTCTGACCCCTGTGTT
>SZWC01014248.1:42563-57353 GCA_023375785.1 Penium margaritaceum | reverse complement strand
ACACACACACACACACACACACACACACACACACACACACACACACACACACACACACACACACACACACACACACACACACACACATGGCATTGCATCACATCACATCATCATGTCGCTTGCTCTATTGACAATGTCGATGTCAATATCAACGTCAATGTTGATGCCGATGTCGCAGTCGCTGTCGCTATCGCTATCACTGTCGGCTTTGGCGTCGGCATCGGCGTTGCTATCGCTGTTGCTGTCCCTGTCCCTGTCGTTGTTGGTGTCGCTGTCGCTGCTGCTGCCGCTGCCGTTGCCGCTGCTGCTGCAACTGTCACTGTCACCGTCACTGTCACTGTCACTACCACTGCCACTGCCACTGTCACTGTCACTGCCACTGTCACTGTCACAGTGCATCACATCATAGCATATCACATAACACCACACCATATCACAACACGTCACATCACATCACATAAATCGCATTGCATTGCACTGCATCACATTCATAACATCGAATTGCATTGCATCACATCACATCGCATTGTGTCACATCACATCACATAATGTTGTCTGCTCTATCATTGATGTCAATGTCAATGTCTATGTCAATGTCGACTTTGATGTTGACTCCGATGTTGATGTCAATGTCAAAGTCAATGTCCACGATGATGCCAACGCGGATGTTGGTGTCACTGTTGGTGTTGCTGATGGTGTTGCTGTTGCTGTTGCTGTCACTGCCCTTGTAAAGAAGATTCACACCTATGCACGAGAGTAAGACACTTAGTAATAATCACAGTCACGTCCACATTCACATTCACATTGCCATTCACATTCATATTGCCATTCACATTCACGTTCCCAATTCTCTTTCACATTCATATTCACATTCAAAATCAGTTTTACATTCACATTCATCCTCACGTCCACATTCACATTCACATTCACATTCACTTTCACTATCACATTCACATTCACAATCACATCCAAATTCACAACAAGATTCACCGCAACATTCAGAGTCTCATTCACATTCACATTCACATAGACATTCACAGTCAGATTCACATTCACAGTCTCTTTTGTAGTTATGCAGTTGTTGTTTGATGGTATGTAGCTTTGCTAACACAGGTGTAGTAGGATTTGTACGACATGCCTCTTGAGTGGAGGCGAGTGCACGTTCAAGGTGTTGGAGGGTTTTGCGTTTCCGCTCAGCTTCCTGTTTGCTAAAATGCTTGAGGTGCAATGTGAGGGTATGTTTTGTGAGTAGCCAGTTGTCTTGGATGAGTGTAGGGAGGATGTTACAGACGTAGGGTCGTTCAAGAAGGGAGGTATTCAGTTTCCAGACTGAGGGTCCTCAATTGGGGAAGTGAGGGGGGAGGAGGGTGAGGAGGTTGGCTTGGATATGATCAGAAAGTTGAGGCGTGAGTGGAGGATGTGTGACGTTGGAGATTGGGGTGTGTAGGCTGGAGTGATGGTATATGCGGTCTATTCGAGAGAAGGAGTTGGTGGGTTTGAATTTGTTCGTGAAGGATTGTTGTGTAGGATGAAGGAGGTGAAACGTGTCGATTAAACTCAGGTTTTGTAACATTGCACAGAGGCTATCGGAGTCTGGGTCTCGGGATGGGGGAGATCTGTCAGTCGAGTGTGTGACTGCGTTGAAGTCGCCAAGCAGTAGTTGGGGTGTGGCGTCCTTGAGGAGCGAGTGGATTCTGTCCCAAAATGGTTTGCGCTCTGTTGTTTGAGCTGGTGCATACATTGCGGCCATCGGGATGGTGTGTGTGCGCCATTGGAGGAAGAAAGAAGTCGCCCGTCCGGGGAGGAGGATCCTGGGGTGTAGGAGAAGGATTTGTTTAGAGGTTGCTTCTACTATCCCTCCGGTGTAGGGGGATGGAGAAGGGCATACAAAGGTGTTGTAATGCTCGTCCAGGTAGGCATATGAGAGGGAGTGGGGGATTGAATGTGTGTTTCGGTGAAGATCGCAACATGAATATTATAAGCATGTAAGAAATGGTAGAGGTTGTTTTGTTTTACGGTCGAGTTCATGCCATTATAGTTCATATGGAGTATATAAGGCGTTTCGTGCTAGGCGGTTCGTTCGATTGGGACTGTAGCTGGTGTAGTTTTCTCTTTACTTGTCTAAGGTCGATAGGGCGTTGGAATTGGTAGTGAGGGATTGGGGGGCCTTGGAGAGGGGACGGTCGCCAGCCCACCAAGATGGGTGCATTTTGTCTATCGTTTTGGTGGCTAGGCTGAGAGCTAGGTGTATGTCGTGGGGAAATGGATGCATGAAGCATAGGGTGGGGTCGCTTGGTACTCATAGCATGTTGATATAGAGGAGAGGGTTTACATAGGCTATGTGGGTTTGCCGGGAGGGGAGTGTGTTCTATTCACCATGGTGGGTTTGAACGGGTGGGGAGAGTGTTCTGGTTCCTTCAGGATTTGTTCGCTCTTTGGGGGCTTTCAAGCACTGGAGTTGGAGGGGTAGAGGGGATGATAGGGTTGTGTACTTGCGGGATAGGTTTCGTGTACAAGGACGGAACCGTACACATATTACTATGGGTTCCACAGTTTCCAAGGAAGATTGTACCGTTACCCAGCAACTTACCCCACGAAGTTGGAAATCCAGGTTGAGTTACTCATTGGTTCTAATAATTCTTAAAAAATATATATTAAATTATATTGATTAAGTTTCATAATAATTTCAAAATAGACATCATTCTTGAAAGCAGGTTGGTTTCTAGAGTAGATTTTTGTACAACAAAAGACACTTCAAACAAGTTAAAAAATTGTTCATAAAAACATAGATATAATTATTTTTCATAACTGGAATTTCTATAATCCCAGCCCTATAATCACCTTCATCACTTAATTGGATATCAGAGTAATAGCTCTACAAACACTTTCACTTTCATTGTACGTGGTTCACGTGGATGAGGTGAGGAGCACAACATATTTTTTTAGAATGAAACAGTTCGATGATCTATCATTAGCAATTGTGTACTTCGATGAGTTGGGTCGATTATGTCAACCACATACATACGGCTTACGTATATCGAGAACCAATATGAGGTACATCTTGAATCTTGGACTCTGGAGTCAAACAATGCGTGTGATGCTACCATGTGAGTGGTCTCTTCAAGAAACTCTGCCAATAAGTCAAGGATTTCGAGAACAACGAGGCGTGGTTTTCTAAAAGTCCAGTGAAACATATCGAAATGTAGATACGTTTCATGGCACTTCTTTCTTCCCTTTTGGATGGTGATCGAATATGTAAGGCACTTCCGGATTGGAACACTGAGATTCGGGGCAAGTGGCCAAAATTCCCTCAACTTATAAATAAAAAATTCTTAAGGGCTATGTGATGTGGACAGTAAATGTACTGACACAAATGCGCACTCAAGGAATTTGAGAAATCGTGTACGTCTAAGACGTACTTCTTGCACTTGCAGCCATGACATCCTTGAATGTTAGCAAAGGTAGGCCATTGACACATGTAGTAGCCGTTGATTGTGTGATCGATGTCTTTGAGGTTGTTATAGAGCTCCCAGCTGTTATCCGCGTCGTCGTTGTTGTACCACTGGACCACATACTCTATCATTTTTTTCTTGGGATCGATGCCCAAGGATTTATGTAGCAGATTGGACGGAATCCTTGGCCGACTAGGCCAGAACTGCGGTGCTTGAAGGTCTCCGACCCTCAAGCCATCCTGTCCAACTGCCCAGTCCTAGGTGACCCCGCTCGAGCCACGTGGCTCCTTCGACCGGTCGGTGTAGCACTGCCAGTCTACACTCGCCCCCACTAGGAGTGAGAGCCGCCTCGGCATCTCCGGTTATTCTGACGCGGGGTTTGAGCCCTGGAGCTCTGATACCAATGTAGCGGATTGGACGGAATCCTTGGCCGACTAGGCCAAAACTGCGGTGCTTGAGGGTCTCCGACCCTCAAGCCATCCCGTCCAACCGCCCACAGTCCCAGGTGACCCCGCTGGAGCCACGTGGCTCCTTCGACCGGTCGGCGTAGCACTGCCACGCTACAATTTCCTCAATGATGCACTCGTTAACCCCGTCAACTTGAATCAGAGGTTGGGTAATTCGGTGACGAGGAATTTGTCGTCAAGGTCCCATTTAGCTATTGAGCTTGCACACATGAATGACTGGATGGATTTCCATCCTGTCTAGGAGGCAAATCTGAGCGACGACCGGGGTTTGCATCAGCTCGATTTCCAGCAGGTCCAACCGCTGGGGTTTGTGTTTGGCAAAGTCTTTTCCACATAGATTGACGTTCGCGAAGCTTAGTGGGACACGACTGCCAGTGGAGAATACTTTGTTAATGAGACATTGGTCTGTTGCTTCCTTGATCGCTGCTTCTGTCTACGCAAGGTTCTGGCGTGTTTCTTCTCAGATGCCTGAAAACTCCTGGTGGTGGAGGTAAATCGCGGAAGTATTGAATTAGTTTTGTAATGTTGTCGGTCGGTGGATGGTCCGGAAGTTTGCCATAAGCAACTTCAAACGGAATCTTACCTATTGCAATGAAATTTGTCGAGTTACATGCGAGTTTAGCAGTAAGAAGTTTTGCTTCCTAATTAGTACCATGGGGCTTACATGAAATGCGGAGGACTTACTGGAGCGTTTCACTGGTGCACTCAGTCTACCCATCGGTTTGAGAATGGAGTGCAATCAAGAGCTTGATCCGACCGCCATAACGCGTCATTGCTATGCGCCAAAAATGGCAGGTGAAGTGGCCACCCCTCTTGCTCATGATGATAAGTGAACCTTTGTGTAGCCATAAAACATTTTTTAGAAAGAGTCGTGTTGTTCCTACATGGTGAGATTGGTTGTTGTTGTTGTTGTTGTTGTTGTCTCTGGCGGTGTCAGTTGCTGGTTTGGTATAGAGATCACCATTACGAGTTGCTTGGATCCTTCGAGTCGCATTGTTGGGTGGTACAGTCACTAATGGTGAAGGGGTTGAGGACTGGAAGCATGTCTCTTATCCCTGTCACTTATCAGCTTGCTCTTGGCACACGCCATTCTCTGCTGGTTTCACGGGCACCATAGCCGCAAACTTGTCGCGTGACCTCCACGCATGTCATGTGGATTCTGAGTTATTGATTCTGGAGCTTCTTATCACATGACGTCGCCACGTTTGCATTTGTACAAGTTGGGGCCTGTTGGTCATAATGAATTTGTTTGTGCTAGATTAGGAGATGTATGCACATTCGTGTCATTGGCGTTGTGCATTTTGTTAGCTCTAATGATTTGTTTCTGCCTGATGTGTTGTATGTGCCCGTACTTGAGGTTAGTCTGCTGTCTGCCACTACCCTCAGTTATCAGGGTATGGATTTCATTGTGTCGCGTGGTGTTAGCGCTGTCTCTATCTATTCCTCTGGGCATGTTGTTCTGTGATCTCTGGTGTGAAAAATTCTATCTTGTCCCATTGTTTGCATCCACTCCAACTGCACTTCCATCTGGTCATGTCCATGTTGCTCCCTCAGAGTCTCGTGAGCACGCTTGCTTATTGCATCAACACATCTGCCATGTGCACACCGCTACCATACACATCCTTCTTTTTCATCAGCTTTCCGCTGGTTTGGATGTTGCTACATCCTCTATACCTTGTACTACCGATTTCTTGGATTACATGCAAGGCAAGATGGACCGCGTCCCGTTTCCAGTGTCTGAATCATGAACTCACAAGGCACTTGCTCTCTTCCACGCACACGTGGTGGGATAATTTTTGACTGATTTTTCTTGACAATGAACATGGCGTTTTCTGTCTCATTAATGACTACTTTCATTTTTGCTGGATTTACTTGCTCTACTTGAAGAGTGAAGTTGGGCCTGCAATTGAGACTTGGCTTGTCAAAGCAGAGCATGCCTATCAGTGCAAGTTGCAGGTACCTCACTCTGTTTATGGTGGTGAGTTCATTGGCCCAAGTCTTTGCTTTCTTACATCACTTGATTTCCACTTTGAGTTGGTTGCTCCATATACCCCACAGCAAAACAGTGTCTCACAAAGTTGGAACTGCACTCTAGCTCACGGTGTTCGTAACATGCTGATTAAGACCGAAGCCGCTTATGAGGCCATGAAGTACATGACATGGGTATAGAACTGTGTTCCTCATGGTCCTGTTCTACACCAAGTCACACCCTGTGAATACTTGTTGAGTCATTGCGCCAACTTGCGTCTTGCTCATCTCCGGGGAAGTGTCGCATGCGTCTAGCTCCATGAGGAACAACATGATGGGAAGCTCTCTCATCACGGCCGTATTTCTCCGTTCCTTGGTTTCTCTCCATAGTCCAAGACATGGAAATTGGAGGACGATGATCGTGATCGTGTCATGGAATCGGGTGATGCTTTGGTTTTAAAAACAAAGTTCATTTGCTACATTGTCGAAAGTGTCTCTTCTCTAGCATTCAAATCTCATGTTGAGAGATGCTCTTGGACTGGATGGCATGTGGATTGTATTCCCTCTCCGTCCATGTATCCCACATATAGAATATTGCCTTTGAATTCTATACCCGCGCGTGCATCATTGTCCACATCCTCACCCGCTCCAGCGACCGTTTCCTCTCCTCCTGCCGCACCTACTTTTGTATCTTGGCCTGGGTCATCATCAGCACTTGCGTCCTTGTCCGTATCTCTCTCATCGCCTGCAGCATCATCCCCTGCCATGTCACTCTCTGTCACGACACCTGCTATCACGTCTACGCGGTCTCCATCATCTTCTCTAGCTCTGTCGCATGGATCCTTGCGAGTCCAACCACCGACCACTTCTGTACCATCGGCTGATTTTGTACAGATTCCCTTGATTGCAGACTATGTCGCACCCTTGCCCTCATTTGACCCTCCTTCAATCAGGCTCCTGGTGGCCATCTCAGGCCTTCACATTCACGTTCCGTTCCCATGCATCTCGTTCTGTTGATTGGCCTGGCCCGTTGCGACCTGCCTGTCCTTCTCTTACAGACCGTGTACTGGCTCTTCCTGATTGTTGTCTTGTCGCAATTGGACTGTCTCCCACTATTTTCAAGCCAAACTACGCAGGGGGTTACTCTCTCAATCACGGTGCTACCGTTGCAGTTCGATTGACCCTGCTCTCTTTGTGAGTGACCCTGCGGCACCCTTCATTGCCATCTTTGTCTATATGAACAATCTCTTGATTGCCTTGCCGGATCCACTGGCCGTCCAGGCTGTGAAGAACCTCCACTAGTCTGCATACGAGATGATGGATCTTGGCTGTCCACGCATCTTCTTGGGCATGGAGATTGTGTGTGATTACTAGTGTTGCATGCTCACTGTGCACTAGGTTGATTTTGTCTGCACTCTGAAAGAGTGGTTGCCCGACCTTCTGGCTGCTATTCCCCATGCATCTTCGCCCATGATGCTTGCTAACCAGAGGCTTTCTGAAGACCACAAACCATGTACGGTTAGAGGAGCTGGTAGACGGAATGAATTGTCTCCAAGTCATCGGGTATCTGATGTTCCTTGGCACCACCACACCTACTGACGCTGTGTTTGCTGTCAATGCATTGTCATATTTGTCCAAATGCCCGCGTTGCCTCTATTTTGAGGCGGCAGTGCATGTCATCTGCTACGTTGTGTCCACACCCTGACTGGGCTTGTGCTTTTGCACACAGCCCTCTGTTGTCATTGACGAATACTCAGAGAGAAATTGGGCCTAGGATCACAATGTGCCTCGCTGATCGGGAAGTATCTTCCTTATCGATGGCACCACGGCTTTTTGGAAGAGTTGAAATCAAGGTCTTGTTCTGTACAGCTCGATTGAGGCTGCATATGTTGCTCTAGGTGCCAGGGTTTGTGAGAGCATTTGACTGTGCTATCTCAAAGAGCAGGCACGCCAACCCACCCGTTACATCCGGTTTCACTAGGAAAACGAAAGCACGCACTGCATTGCTGAGCACAATGGCATGCATCACACTCGCATAAAGCTCATCAGCATTGAAAATCACTTTGTCTATGCAAGAACCCGGGCTCCTCGACTGTCGGATGACAAACTGAAAGAAGCACCACGTGTACAAACAGAAATTCTACACAACTGGATCGTGAACAGGCGAGAATGTTGCCACAAACAAAATGGACCTCAGAAGATGGTCACCAAGAAAACTTTGCACAGCACGTGAGGGAACGTCGGTTGATGCTGTCCAGGCATCCGGATGAGCTGTGGCAACAAGTCCAGAGATACACAGACACACCCATAGACTCAAGTGACCACAAGTTAGTAAAGGTCCCAGAACAATGATAATGACAGTGCACAGCGAGGGGGCAGGAGACAGGACAACACAAAAACCGTGGACAAAGAGAGGAGAAAGCAAGAGCGGTACAAGAATCATACAAGAGAAAAAGCATATGGAAGAAGCCTAGCATTGGGCTCCGCGCACTTGAACTTGCCATCACGCATTTTTTTTTTGGTAGGAAATCTGCATGCTACTATAACGTCTCAACACCCACAACACAGACATCGCCATACAAGATATGCTCGCGTATAAAGTGATGATTAATGTTGATGTATCTTGTGCGCTTGTGACACATGCCATCATCCTCTAACATCGTATTGATGGGTACACTTGCTACCATCAGTTTCATAAATGTTTATTGTTGTTTTCAACGAGACACATCTGAAATTCATTTTGGACATAATTGTTTTTGTCCAAATCGTTGGTCGTGTGATGATTCGGGACCAGTTGGTCCCATTCGCCCACTTGGAACAACACATTGAAAGAATGACCCCACTTTGAAGTAAATACATGAAGGAGTGATTCACCTTGGGGGTCACCGCCGATCCTCATGGAGTCATCGCTCCCATGCGAGAATCGTGATCGAGGGATGACCTTCCATCTTGTTTTGTGCAGGCGGAGCGCACACGAAGCATATGGCCCAACATCAAGAAATGGGATTTGCGTGTTGGGAAAAAAAAGAAAAGAAAAAACAAGAAGCAAATAGGCCATCCCTCAATCGTGATCGAGCAAAACCACCAGTTTTTAAGATTGAGCACAAATACTCCTATTGTTCTTTCCCCTAAGAGGCAATCCCCCACCTCCCCATGTCTACATGCAAAACCTAATCAGACCACAACCCAAATTACATTCAAGGTTTTACGGTCTTAGTTTTGCGCGGGATCCTGCTGGGTCCCACGGTAGCGGTCCCTAGCAAGTTACCTTTCAACGCATGGGGAGTCACGGACCCACCAGGCATATTGCACGCAACAATCACAAATCACACAAAAGAGGGATTCATGATTGTTCAATGGCCATGTTGACATCATCCATCCAAAGAGGCCTGCATTCCACATCACATTGGAACTATGGTTTGAGGCAAAACGAGGGCATGAATCCTTTTACCTACAACCTGGGCGCGTGGTTCACTGGGGGCATTTGACCTACGCACCCTAATCATGCTAACCATTGGATTCTGCCATGATAAATGATTAACAGATTTTGGTAAAGAGGGCTACAAAGGTGAAATTCCCCCACCATGTACCACATTAAAGAGAAAGGCCACGGGTTTGTAATTCATGTGTACTTTGTCCCAAATTTGAAACTTAAATGACAGAATGCCACAAAATTAAATGACAGAATGCCACAAATCATGTGAGCCAGGTCCCCGGTCAACAACTTCTTGTGTACTTTGACCGTGATTTGAAGTCGTGATGGGTGAATTGGGTTCATCTTTCTGATAGTATTTCTAATTTCAAAAGTTCTATATCATCTTCATTTTGTATGTAGGATGTGTTGAGATAACATGGTTTTCACGTACAAAACTGGTGGGTTTGTGTGTCCTGGAAAAAGTAAAATGTTGTTTTCGTTTGATTATGTACAAGGGAAAACACACATTTCTTTGCTTTTCCTGGGACACACAAGTCCCCCATCTTAACCTACAAACCATAGTACCATCGTCCCGCCCCAGCTCTCCCCCCTTGAATTACAGTGGGCCCCGCTTCCATGGACACCTATGGGGCTCGTAACAGCGGGACCCAGCACGTGCCTGCGCAAGGATCGAACATTGAACTCCAAAATAGGTGTTTGTTTTAAACAACCTTTTCACTGCAAAATACAGAGCTTGCTTGTTTAAAGGGAAAAGGAAAAGGAAAAGGAAACAGGTCATCGCTCGATTGCAAGCGATGGCTCCAGTTTGGTCCTACTTTGAAAAAGTGGAGGAAACGAGTGAATAGCGGGGGCATAAAACCAATTTGAATTTCAACTAGAAAAAAACAGTCTAGTTTTTTCATTTTTTCATAACAATTCAAAGTCCTTGCATCTTGCACGTTAAGTTTCACAATGGGAGTACAATTCATTTAAATCTTCAACTTGGGGCACGGTTCATTCAATCTACAAAAGTGGGGCCAAGGGGATGAACCCACTTTTATACATTAAATGAACTGTGCCCCTAGTCTAACAATTGTAGAACTTCTTTTGTATTCTTTGGTTTGTAAAAATGAAAGTGATTGGGCATGGGAATGAACTTTTCTCTATTCTCTGTTTTTTTAGGCATTTATATTTTTTCTAGTGCCCATTTGGTGGGGCAGCTGAAGACAGGGTGTTTTCATTCATCCACTATCCAGGTCCCAAGGATCATCAGAGTTTGAAACTTTGAACCAACACAGGTGGAAGTTTGAACATTTGAATGTGGCTGTGCGTAACCCGCTCCACGCACAGGCATGCAGCGGGTCATGTGCAGCCATGCGATTTCCCCTACCCATCTCCAACACACATGTGGGTCGCATAGGTGATGAGCGGGGAAGGTTGAGCCGCTTAGGAGGCTTTGTTTAGGATTCAATCACTGTAAGTGTATCCTTCAACAACTACAGATAGTTGTGCACGAAAACACAATCCCAAGCTTGGTGTAGACACGATACATTGAAAACCATGCATTGCAGCCTCCGGATGGAGTTGACATAGATGATGTGAGAATTGCAAGAATTTCACAGCTAAGGTAGCTTCTGCACGTGTTGTGGTCCCAAGGAACATAAGGCAGCCAATGACTCAGAGGTACATTGGGAAATTGAAAGACTCTTTCGGATTGTTTGGGTCTGCTGACGTGAGAGGCCTCTACCCAGCTAGTGTAATATGCATGGATACGGCCAACGGGTCAACAAAACGCCTTTCCAGCATCCTTTTGTGATTAGCCTGATGCACATGTAGTGTGCAACGTTAGCGATCATGCTCAACCTCCATTCCTAAGAATACTCAAGCTAGACTAAGATCCTTCATTCTGTATATTGACCGAAGGAGATTCTTTACAGCCTGGGAAGCCTGAGGGTCAGGGGACGCAATCAAGAGTTCGTCCATATAGACCAGGACATTGATGAAGGATGTATGGGATGCACTCACAAACAGAGTTGGATCTATTGTGCTGCGATGATACCCTCCTCGATCCATCTCAAGATTCCAACAATTTGGAGATTCCAACAATTTGGAGATTTTTTCTGGCCATACAAGGCCTTTCACAGGCACCAGACCCTGTCAGTGCTGTCCTTTAATCTTGGAGGCTAGACGAGATAGATCTCTTCCTCAAGATTTCCGTGNTGTACTTGCCAACATATGCAATGATGGGATCAAATTCCATGCCAAGCACTTGAGAAATTCCTCAGGCATTTTATTGTTCCACTAAGCCATTGGGCCTCTTTTTTCTCTGAAATACCCAAGGAGCTAATATGACCTCACGACCAGGTGGGAGCTACACCTTCTCATAAATCCCATGTTCCTTGATTGCAATGAGCTCCATCTGTGTAGCCTGCTCCCAAAGTGTTGTATCTACAACGCAGTGTGGTTGCTGCACGGTGGTCAGTTTAGGCACACGTGCTGTGGTGCCACTCGTAACAAGTGTGGTGACAACTGAGGGATATAGCATAGGCCAAGTATCATGTGCTGCCGAAATGCCTCGATGGAATTCATTAGCAATGAGAGAATATCCAACCACGGTGTTCGGCTGCACCACAGCCACTGCCAACCAAAGAGAGTCAAGTCCAGAGACAAGACAAGGCCAAGTGGGTCAACAAAACCACCACAAACTGGACAGGCTGACCGCACAGGTCTAGAAGGGCCAGCCAAGGAAGTATGAGTGGCAGACATGGCATAGTGAGTTTGAGACTACAAGGGTCTCAGACCATGCTAGGCATGCAGATGAGCGGCGACAAGATAGGGGACTACTAGGCTGCAACTTGGTCTGTTATATATGGGACCACAACCGGTGACATAAGAGATAGTGTTGGAATTCAGAGCTATACAACAAGAGGTGATGCAAGTGAATATGCTAGTGCGACGGGAGATGACGTAGATGAAGAAAGTATCGACGCAGATGCAACAGGTGGTGAAGCAGGTGTTGACACAGTTGTGGCAAGAGATGATGCAAGCAATGATGCACATGTAACAAGAGATGAAGATAGCTACAACACAGATGGGACAAGAGATGACGTAGGCAATGACGCAGATGGAGGAGGAAATGATATAGGTGACTACAAAGATGCAGGATACGGAGTGCAGTCACTACGGAAGGGCACTCCATAGACACCACCTCCTCCTAGACAGGAGAAGAGTGCAAGATACAAGACAAAAAGAGTAACATCATGAGAAAAAGTGCTCTAAAGGAGAGAGCATTGCGATACTCAACAACTCGACTATGCGCAAGGTCCCAAAACTGTGAGGCCTTGGACTGAAAGGAGACACCAAGGAAAATACATAGACGACCTCGAGGATACAACTTGCCATCGTGTGGGTCCATAGGGAGCCAAGCAGAAGCGATGCTACCCCAGACACGAGCAAAGCAAAGGTCAACACAAAACCCATATCATCATTCGAATTGTGTGACATGACAAGGCTGCAACTATGGAGAACATGGTCACAAACCCACTGCATGTAGGACATGAGCTTCAAGATGAATAGCAGAGGGTGGCAAGACTCGAGACGACAGGTGCAAACACCGTCAACAAGAGTGCGGTTCCCTTATTTTAACACTCCGTTCTGCTGCGGCATGTACGGAGTAGAGAGCTCAATGAGCAGTCCTTGAGGCTGAAGGAATCAGGATGTGGGTTCCATGAACTCCCCATCATGATCAAAGGAAAATTCTCACAACTTATGCTCGCAAGCACGAACTTCCTAGACAAGCCAAGACTTGATTGTGAGCACGATATCCCTTTTTTGGCAAAGGGTAAAGATCTAGAAAAAGCAAGAGAAGTCATCCGTTACACAAAAAACGTACTGTCAGACATCCCTAAGAAACTCATTAGGAAGAGGATCCATGATGTCCGCATGGTCAAGGTCAAGGGGATGTAACGGGTGGACAAAACATGGGTAATGATGCTTGCCTTATATGCAATCAAGACAGTCAATAGTGTAGGATGCAAGGAATGTGCTAATGTCAAGGCCAACGGCAGGCTGATGATGCAGAAGGCTGTGGATGGTGGCTGCATGTAAGTGAAACAAGCAGGGATGGAGCACATATGTGTGCACGGGGGAAAGCAAGAGAGCAACATACACATGCGGTGCGACAAGGACAGCGGATGATGGTGCAAACAAGGACACGTGAAACAAATTGTCACAACGTAGACCACGGAGAAAAAGATAGCCAGAAAAATACAATGACACAAGGCCAATGTCACAAGAGGAAACAAAGTCCATGCCCTGATCATCCAATGTAGTGATAGACAACAAGCTGACCTCAACAGAAAGTACACAGTGGACATCACTCAATGGACCAAAAAATCATACAACACCAACATCCTGGACTGGCAACATCTGACGAGAGGCTGTGCCAATGATGCGTATGTCACTAACAAGCCCCAACGTGATAAACATGGCACAAGACGACGTCATATGGTAAATGGCTCCAGAATCTGTGATCCAAAAGCCACTCGGCACATGAGACAGAGTAGTGACATGACAATGGATGAGGTTGCAAACAAGTCTAGGATATTGCTTCGTATTGCCAGAATTCACAAGGAGACGAGTTAGGGTAAACCACTACCAATCTTTGATCCAATCCACAGGCAAGGAAGCCCACAAGACAACGCGCCCCAAAGGGCTCCACCCAACGAACAACAATGATCCAAGAACTTGCCCTCCAAAATCATACCGTAGGGGACATCGTGAGGCCGAGAATTGAGAGGGGTAGCAAAAGCTGGAGTAGACGCGCTTGGAACGTGTTGCAATGCAATAGGAGGAGCAAACGGATAGAGGGGATAGACAGAGGAGAGATGGATCAAGCTGCCAAATGAAGACATGCTCTAGGGACATAGGAAGGAGAGGGTGGTCCATAGATGATGGAGTGGAATGTTGGTGGCATCTAATCCCACCCTGGATGAGGTATAAAGACCACTGAGGACATCGGTGTGGGCATTGGAACAACATAACAATGGTGGTCTCTCACTAGAGGGGATGAGATTCCCATGTGCAAGGGTCTCAACCAAAAGGAAGGGACAGAAAAGGGAATGAAAGGGCCAGGCCTGAGATAGGTCCTCAAGGGCTGGTCTTCCTATGGCACCGGGACAAACCCTGGATGCCTTCGTCGCAACCAAAAACAAAAGGGTGAAAAATATAAAGAAAACTAGTGGCATTGGCTGCACGCAGGCTTGCATCGGGGTTACGTAGTTATAGACTGAAGCCGGGTTCAAACATGTTATCTGCCTTGGAAACGAGTTTTGCTCGACCTTCCCCTCCTGTCCGAGAAGTCGTCGTCAGTGAAGTCAAGTGCTTGCTTGCGATGTCCGGTATCTGTTTCGGAGAAAACCCTGGTTGCTACGCGAAGTCTGTCCGATTCGCACGTATTTCTTGGACTGGGAGTCGCTTCCGCAGGGGA
>SZWC01014248.1:24533-39001 GCA_023375785.1 Penium margaritaceum | reverse complement strand
ACACACACACACACACACACACACACACACACACACACACACACACACACACACACACACACACACGCAAAGACACACAAACAAAGTGCGCTTTGAATGCTGGTTCTAGCCTCATCAAGCAGTCAACGAGCTACCCATGAGTGCCACTTGGCACAAGAATGGTCTAAGTTTTACTGTATTGCTTTGGTGTGGTAGATGCCAGGGTTTGTACATTCTGACTGCTGATCCCTGCATCATGGTGGCTTACTCCTAGGTGTTTTGGGGGAGCTACATGATTATCCCGGGTGCTAGTCCTTATGGGGCCACCATGGTAGTCTCTGGATGTGCATTGGTAAGAAGCCGCCCTCGGTCAACTCCAAGAGTTCGATCTCGGGCCTCGGGTGGAGGTGCATGCTCACTCGAGCGTCTGCTTGGTATGGGTGTGCACTCACGTGCCTCTTTCTCTCACTCTCCTCAACTCGGTTTTTCATCTCTCGTGTGACCCAGCTTTGAAAGTTAAGTGCTGACCACATCCATGGCATGTGACGCATTCTAGCTCGCAGCCGCATGTACACAGTGGCTTGCAAGAAACACACACTAGTAACTGCTAGTATCAGAGAAGTGAGAAAGCCTCTTAGTCATTTGTCGACTCTCGGCCTGTGGGAGGTGTCCCACCATCTATCTGCATAGTGTGATACACGGTATAGGAGGATGGAGTGCCTTCTAACTCTGTGGTGCTTCGGCACCAGCACGCAGTGCCAGCGACGGTGTTTATTGTTTGAGCCGGCACTCACAACTGACATCTGCCAATAGCCGCACGATGTATACCGGTGCCCGTCTCATGTCCAGATCTGTGTTTGTTTGCAGCCTCTCTCTCAGCTAGCCTACCACAAGCACCCATTCGACTGGTACCAGCTTGCATCTGCTTGAGCATCTTTGGCTGCATCTGCAGCTAGCCAGTTTGCCATGTTGGATTCACCGCCACTGGACGGTCCCCCTGAAGACAAGCTGGACTTACCGACTACAGTAGCCCGTCACTCCGAGCATGCTGAGTGGGAGGATGGGCAGGTTTCCAAGGAGACCTTGCACACCAACATTGACGATGCCCCATTGTTGTTTCGCATGCTAGATTCTGCTCATTGGCCTGGTGACCTTGCTAACGCAAATGAGGTGGCGGAACATGAAAATGACCGCCAAGTATACACTGGTGACGACCTCCCAACTTCTCCACCTCATCCCTCAGGTATGCAACCGCCCAGGGAGAGCCCTCCACCCACGTCCACTCCTGATTCCAACTGCACTCCCGAGCCTGCTACAGCTGAACTTGTTGAGCCAACCGTCGCACGTGAGGTACCTGGTGTGATTCCTGTATTGTCAATCCACACCGACTGTGCTAGCTTGGCCGGGGCTATCCCGGACGCCATAGCTAGTGCGGCCTCGAGTTTCTCAGCCACGGCACGTGCCAGCAGAGCTCTAACAAAGACAGCACTGGGCAGAGCGATTGAGGCATACGCACACACAGCAATTTTACTTACCTTATTGGCTGCTGCAGCTGTCAACATCGCAATGCAGGTCATGGCAGTAGTTGCTGTTGTCGCCACTGTTGCACCCTCTGTAGTTGACGCAACTGCAAGTGGCGTCGACTAAATTTGGGCATCGTCAATAGCATCAGTCCTAACACCGACAGGTGCACCACACGACCTTAGCCACCATGTCACCACAGATGTTCTTCTTGCATCTGCACTAGCAGTGGTGGTTGGAGCCACTTTCACAGGCCTCCTTTGCCCGACACTGGCCGTTGCTGTGTGGGTGGCATTCCTGTTCTCTTTAGAAATTGCGGTGGTGTTTCCTCTCTTCTCGTTGCTCCCACGCTGCCAACTTGGTGAGCACTTCCCTCTCTCTATTCTGGCCCCTACCCTGTTGCATCATCCTTGCACCTTCCTATGCCGGCAGCTGTTCTTACACCATGCATGCGCCAGAAGAAGCAATTGAAGTGTTGCAAGTTACTCTCGGCAAGGTGCAGGCAGCCTGTTGTACAGTAGAAGAAGAGCTGCGACACGGGCTAGAAGCGAAGCAAGAACTGGCCACAACTGTGTCAAACCTAGTCATAGAACACTTGCGAGCGGTGCCTGCTCTTGCTGTTGCTCTCCTAGCTGATGAGACCGCTTTGGCTGAGTCCACTATTCCTCCTACCGCACCTCTCAACTCCATCTCTCCCACGTTTTCAGCCATTGCCCTTGCATGAATGCTCCTCCCTACTAAGCAGAAAGACTTTGAGAGCGCAACCCCTCAGTTCACATCAGAGGTCACCTTCTCTTCATGGGAGATCCGCTTCAGCGCATGGGCACATGGTGAGTTGCTGTGGGAGTACTACTTGCCGACCAGGTCGTCCTTCATTCCACAGCCGGCTGAGGCCACCCGTGAGGCTCGTGCCCTCATCAATGCCGGGCGTGAGGGCCTTCTCAATGAAATCGGTACATACAATATTGACCCATCATGCGACACCCCTGCTGATCCTCTTGGTGCCTACGCTCTCATTCATCGCTACATGACCGTGACCGGACGTGCAACTCAAAGTGCCCTCACTACACAATTCAACACGCACTACATGTACACAGATGAGACCGCTGATGAGTTTTGGGAATGCAGTCTGTGCCTTCTTCGTGACCAAGGAACTACAGCCCTAGGAGCTCTTTCAGCCTGTATCTCCATTGTCACTGGTCTTAGTCCTGAGCTCTCTCACCTTTACCTGAATGTCTCCCACTATGAGCTTGAGTGCCTTGTTGCTGCCCAAGTCTCTGCCAACTCACCTCCAGGGATTGGACCACTCTACGAGTTCACCGTCTTGGCTCGCCGGCTGGTGGAGCAACTTGCTGAACAAGCGCCTGCATCGTGCAACCCTCACAACTGCCTCATCCTCCTCCTCTGCAGCTGCTACCTCCACTCCCTCCTCACTTTTCATCGCAGCTGCTCAAAGCACTCACGCCACTTCTTGTGGCATAAGTGGCGGCTCAAGCCATGGATGGGGCCGGGGTCGTGATCGTGGTGGCAAATCCTCCCCCACATCTACACTCTCTACAAAGGTCACATGCTAGAACTGCGGTGCCACTGGTCACTCTGCCCCTAAGTGCCCATCATCTCGTGATGATGTCCGTCTTGCATTGGCCATGCGTCCTCATTAGGCCCGCACTGGTGTCCCTTCCTCCTCATTTACCACACCTGCTATGTTGGTCGCACCACCCTTTTCTTCCTCCTCCTCTGCCTCCGCTCTTACCACCACCCTTGCACCCCTCCAACCGCCAGTCCCTTACTCTAGCTCTTGGGGTTGGATCTCTCCTCCCTCGGGACCGGCTTACTATGGTCCTCCCTCCGTCCACTACTCCGTGCCAACCTGGCCCAGAGATGACGGCAACTTCTCCGATACCCGCTCCTCCGACCGCTCTACTGACCGTCGCGATGAGGAGCCCACCCTTGAGCGTTGCCTTGCGGAGCTTCTTCAACTTTGATTTGGGGAAGGTGAGAGTGTGAGTGGCCAGTCTTGTGTGTTTGTTTGTGAGTCGGATGAGGCCCTCTGCATTGCCTTATCTGGGTGTGTTCAGGGAGCCTTGCCTGGTGACCGCTCATCGATTGATGACTAACAGTCCCACACGTTCCCCACTCGTCTTGGTCGTGCACCTCACTATTCCCTTTTGGGTACTATTGTTGTCTACCTTGTTCTCCAATCTTTTTTTTTCTCCTCTTGCTTCTGGATCATTGATTCCGGAGCCACTCATCACATGACCTCCTTTGGTTTGTCTTTTGGTTTCCTCGGTCCAGTGGGCTCAGTGCATTCTCTCTGAACTGGATTGGGCCAATAACTGTCGGTTCAAGGTGTTGGCGTTGTCCAGTTTGTTGGCCCCGGTGGAGCTCTTTTCCTCTCTAATGTGTTGTATGTACCTGACCTTGAGGTCAGTCTCGTCTCCATGACCACCCTTGATGACTAGGGCATGGACTTCTCATCAAGTCGCGGCATTGACACCGTTGCCTTTGTTCCACCGGCTGTTTCATTCTTCGTGGTGTGTGCTATGATTGCTTGTTTTGTGTTCCGTTGTCATGGCTTGCATCTTCCGCAGCCTCTGCTCTTGTTCACGTGGCACCCTCCCTGTCTCCTGAGCATGCAAATATTTTGCACCGCCGCCTCTGTCACATTCACATTGCCGCCACTCCATTTAGGACCAATCACCCCTAATTCATACACACCTTAATTAGTGCATATATGACTTGACCATATGCAAGATATCATTGAGAAATTTCCTTACATGTCATTCAATAACCATGGAAAGTTGCAAGAACTTCTTTCCAGACATTTTCTACCATTTCCATTCACACTTCCCATGGAGTCATCTCACCATGATTCTTCTTTCCAAGAAGTTTCACACAAGTACATGAGGTGTATCTACACAAATCACATGGTTAGTCCATACATTTTTACGAGGCTGCTTTCATTATTTGTAAGTAATGACATTGAGTGTCACAATAAAGCTTTGAAACATTCTTATGGAGAGCAAATGCAATAGAGGGGATTTTGTACACATAAAATATACCATGAGTTTTTCTTACTTCTGTTAACCATGAAATATACTTTTGGAAGTTTGACAACTGGAAATTCTTAACATATCTTTTTTGGGGTTTGATTGGGTGTTCTAGGCTCTGCACAACTTAGCTTCACATTGTAAAGATTACAGCTTTGATTTCAGGACTGACTGAGAACAGCGATATCTATAGACCTATTTCAAAGGTTTGCTCCCTCCCCCCCACTCCCCCTCCATCAACACCACAAAGTGCACGTTGGGAGTGCATGAGACGTTGCTCGTGTGTTTGCAAGTGTGTTAATCCATTCTACACAAGTGTCTTTTTGTTTCGAAAGATCCACAAAGGTTCCTTCCTTGCACTTGAGTAGAAATCTCTTCGACGTGTACTCCAAAGAGTACACGTCCACATGTACTCACACAATACACTAAAGTGGTGTCAGGGGAGGGGGGGGGGTTACCGACAATAGAGTGGTTCTCCATCGACTACCGTTCGATGACAGATTCCATAGAAATCTTCCGGCTGAAACTGACCGACATATACTCAGTCTGTCCATTAGGGTCACCAAAACCCCTCTACTTATTGAGACATGCCGGCTGTCGATTAACATGTATCAACGGTGTGCGAGCATTGCATAGACATGTGCACTTGTGTAGATCTCAATGTTTCTCATGCCATGTTCGTCGTCCACTTCCACCAACACTTGCCACATGCACTTGTCCACTGGAGGAGGGGGGGGGGGGGGTTGGGGGGCTACTTGGCAATAGAATTTGGAACTGGAACCCCCAACCCCCCACCCGCACACCTGAAGTGTATGACATGAGTGCACATGGAAGTGTTCTCTTTCCAACATCGTGTCAGAGAGAATTGTACAAAAGTGTAACACAGGAACCTTCCTGGATAAGTCCTTGACAGAACACAATAGTTAACAGTGAAGCCGAATACGGTTGTGAACGGTCGTGCACCGCCTCATACACTGCCCACGCAAACAGTAGAATCCGGGTTGGGGAGGGGAGGGGGGAGGGGGGTAGGAGAGAACTTGTGCCATGTGTACCAGCCTGCTGCTAGAACGACAGGTTGGTTTTTTTACCGCCGCTCAGTGTATCTCATGAAATGCAAAACAGCCCAAATGTCTCACTTCTACCCGCTATTGGAAAGGATCGACGTTTAGGACTAATATAAGTGACCGCTCAAAATACATTTCTAACAATTTGTGTGTTTTAGTATTACAATATGTTTTGCTTTTCAATAAAGATGTCCAATGTAGCCGTTGTTTGCCTAGGAAAGTTCAAAATGGAGGGATGTTCAGTACAACTATGCCTCATCTGATGGATACTTCCCAAGGATGTTTTCCTAATCACCACTCACTAAATCAGTCAAAGCCATCATACACAAGTGTAGATCTTGATGTAAAACCCACACACCCAGTAGTACATCTCCACAAGCACCCCCCACATACACTTCCCAACCCCACACCCCCTCCCCCTCCCTCAACAAAGCAATCTCAAACAAATCACTCAAACCAATATACACAAGTAAAAATCTTTACACATAGCACATACATCTAACCATACACCTCCACATACAATCTCCCCATACACTTTATACCTCGACACCTCCCCGCTCTCCCCCATCCAATGACCACAAAAAAAAATGACATCACTCAAACCAATGTACACAAGTACACACTTCTACAGACTAATTCGTACACTGATTGATGAACCACCACGTACAATCTCCATATGCACTTTCTATCCCCACACCCCACTCCCTCCCCCACCCGATGACCACCAACCAATCTCAAACATGTTACTCAAACCAACATACACAAGTACACATTTCTACACACAACCCACACATCCAGTCATACATCTCCACTTGCACTCCCCACATACACTTAACACTCAAAACCCCATCCTCCTAATCACCACCAACCACATCGTTCAAAACGACATACTAAAGTTCCTATCTGTACACACAACCCACCTATCTAGCCATACACATCCACATGCAATCCCCACATAAACTTTCAGCCACCGCTTACCAAATCACTCAAAACCATCATACACAAGTGTATATGTCTCCACAAAATCCACACACCCAGAAATAAACCTCCACTTACACTCCCCACATGCATTTCCACCCCCATCCCCTTCCCCCCTTCCTCACCCAATCACCACCAAACCAACTCAAACGCAACACTCAAACCAATATACACAAGTACAAAATTCAACATGCATTCTATACATCCAGCCATACACATGCAATCCCCACATACAATTTAAACCACCACTTACCAAATCACTCAAAATCATCATATACAAGTGTGTATCTCAACGCAAAATCCACACACTCGACAATACACCTCTAGTTGCACTCCCCACATGCACTTTCCACCCCCACCCTCCCTTCCCGCCTTCCTCACCAAATGACCACCAAGCAATCTCAAACATAACACTCAAGCATACACAGTTACAATTTTCTGCACAAATCCCATACACCCAACGATACACCTGCACTTACATTCTCCACAAACAATTTCTACACCCACATCCCTTCCTCCCTAACAACCAACATCAAACGCATTACTCAAACCAACATACACAAGTACACGTTTCCACACACAATCCACACATCCACCTAAACACAACCATTCTACACACCCCACATACACTCTCCTCACCTTCCCCCTCCTCCCAACCACCACAAACCACATCACTCAAACAAATATTCAACAGTGTATACATCTATACACAACTCACACATCCAACCATACACCTCCACTTGCACTCCCCATATACACTTTCAACCCTCACCTCCCCCCCCCTCCCCTTCTGCCAAACCTCCACTGATCAACCACTACAGCTAGTATACAAAGGAGTGCCTTACATAGACTCTTACCAGTGTATCAATAAACAATGTACACATTTTACCTAGTGCATAAGAATTTCCACCTTTCTAGACAAGCAACATCTCAAACAACATTGTTAACTGGTTTGCACCTTCCTAAAACCTTCCTAATACACCACTTCCCTTCATACACACTTCTTCTAGTGTACAAAAGTCCTTCGATTAACTCTACCTCTGCCATTCAACGCCTCTTGCACCTCTGCCCCGCTGTCGACCTTGACACTGCCATGTTTTAACCTCCGTGCTCCACTGCCTGCCTTGACTGTGTCCGAGCTAAAATGTATCGTTCTCCAATCAAAACGACTGTGTCCACTACCTTCGACCCCCTTGACCTCGTTCATGCTGATGTCATGGATCTGCTGCCTCATGACTTCCTTGAAATTGGGCTCACTTAGGTTGAACGTGCTTCCTTGACTTCCTTTGTGTGTATTCTAAAGCAACAGGGTGGTGAGTTCTTTGGTCCCACCTCGCGCTTCCTTGAATCTTGTGGTGTTCATCTTGAATCCTCTGCTCTCTTCATGCCCCAAAAGAATGCGGAATCTGAATGCTAGAATTGCATGCTAGCACACGAGGTGCACTCCATTCTCTCATCCTCTAGTCAGTCCCCTTTCTTTGCCCATGAAGCCATGTCCTATATGATATGGGTGTAGAATCGACTCCCTCATGGTCCCCTCCCTCACACCGTCACCCCTTTTGAACGTTGGATGGGCTATCGTGCCGACCTTTGCCTCGCCCGTGTCTGGGGGTCCCTTATCTCCGTCTGGCTTCCAACTGACCGCCAGGTTGGCCAACTCTCCTCCCATGGTCATCTGTGTGTCTTCCTCAACATCTTGCCTTTCTCCAAGGCGTGGCACTTCTGGGGTCCAGCGCGGGGTCGTGTCATTAAGTCGTGCGATGCTCTCTTCTTTCAGCACTTGCTTGAATGAGACATCCCTCAATTTTCTCCGGGTTCTCTCTCCCTCTGCCCTTTTGGGGTGGAGGAGGTACTTCCTCCCGGTCCTCTGTTCTCTCCTCGGTCCGTTCGTCACACGTCTTCTCTGGCCTCGTCCTTACGTCGTCATCTTCTGAGTCCTCTACTACCTCTAAGCCCTCTATTTCCCCTTAGTCCTTTGCTACCTCTGAGCCCTCTAATTTCCCTAAGCCCTCTGCTACCTCTAAGACCTCTGATGCCCCTGAGCCTCTGTTGCCTCTGAGCCCTCTGTTCTCTCTGTTTCACCTCTTCCCTCTGACACTCTTGATCCCTCTGCATCCCCTTCTGTACCGCCTGTGAGATCTATGTCCCCTCTGTCGTATGTTGATCTTGAGCCCTCTGTTTTGTCAGGACTTTGCGTGGTGTGGTTCCAACGTTGGTCTGATTGTCTTTAGTGGTTCACGTCTTCTGTGTTGGGAAAATCCAAGACGGGACGTGAGCTTTCTGGTCGCCTCACGCTACGTGAGCAAGAATTTAGAGACAGTCAGTTTGCGAAGGGAATAACGTCATTTACCATTAGTTTATTAACATAGACATGATCAAAACATTGGTGGGGATATTCATGAGCTTTCCAATGCACCAAACCGCGCACAATTTGACCAAGCATAGCCCAAGTTACGCTTGCCGAAGCACAGGTCTCACCCACCACAGAAATGCCGAACACCTCCATGGCGCGCAAACGCCGTGGCGCCTTCTTTTACATGCGAAGCGCCTTTCCCAAGGCGCAGATTCCATTGCACGTGGTTTAGGGATCCCTTGTACTGTTTTGATGCACCTCCCCCACTTTTGGATCGAGTTTGGTGATGGGGTGTGACAAGGTTTGAAACCTGTCCGCGAACCTGCAGTCAGAATTTTGACAAAGTCCCCGAGTAACAAAATGTACTAGTGAGTTTTACATTGCCGAGCCAGGATTTTGGCTAAGTCTCTCAGTAACAAACTGTACTACAGGATCCGGTGGATTATCCACCGGACGCCTCGGCAGACCTTCTGGAACAAATTCTCCGGATGGTACTTTTGTTGGTCCGGTCGATTATCCACCGGAAGTCGAGTCGCTGTCGGCTCTCAGAGCCGCCGCGCACACCCCAACTTTGGAAGACCGTATCTCCCTTGATACTTGTTCTTTTCTGATGAAACAATTTCCACCAGATTCAACAATTTGTCAACTTTTAGGGACAATCATCCATTTTAGCATCCGAGCAATCTTCAAGCCACTAGATCCACCAACAAGGATTTTCCTCTTTCTGGCGGCTTGTCGGCGCCTCCTAGCACTGCACTTGGGCATGCGGAGGGGCAACGTTTCAACATGTTTCACCTGTGCCATCTTCTACCTCTCACCCACCTGTCCCTTATGTGCCCCCCTTCTCGCCTTACACTTCCGGTGGTCGTCTCTCTACCATCCTGTCATCTTGGGTTATCCTGGCCTTTGCGCTCTTGATCTTGTGACCACCTCCTTACCTGTTGTCGCATCCGTGGTGCATCTCAGTACCTCACTTGGCTACTCCCTCATTGAAGAAAATTTTTGCCTGGCTCTTCATTTGTCCGTGGCTGGGTACGTAGCCGTGTGATTTACTCCTACTGGTCTGTCCCCTCTTCCACCTGAACCTCTATCTATGCAGGCTGCCCGCACAGCGTCTGACTCCTCTGTGGAAGCAGGCTATGCAAGCACAACTTGACGCTCTTTCTGAGCATGGTGTCATCAAGCTTGTTGATCTTCTCCCAGGAGGCAAAGCAGTGGCTGCAAAATGTGTGTATCGGCACAAGATTAATCCCAATAACACAGTTGAAAGGGATTCCTTCAAGTCACTGAGATTGACTTTGATGAGGGGGTCGCCACACCACTGGTAGGGAATTGCTCAGCCTGGTGGTCCAGCATGACTGGGAGCTGGAACAGATGGATGTTAACAATGCCTTTCTCCATGGTAGACTTGATAAGGAAATCTACATGGTGCAGCCATCCAGTTTTGCAGATGGCACAAATCGAGTGTGGCGCCTGTACAAGGCTCTCTATGGGCTTAAGCCGTCCCCGGGCTACTAGAACCAAGTGATTATAACAACCCTTCTAAAAGGAGATTTTAGGAGAAGCACTATAGACCATGCCTTGTTCCCCAGTGCCCCCTCTAGACCGCTTGTTGCTTCTCTTGTCTATGTGGAAAATGTCTTGATTGCCTCTCCAGATGGGTCAGCTGTCAAGGCTGCAAAATCTCTCTAGTAGGTAGCATACAAAATGAAGGACCTTGGCCCAACTCGTGTCTTCCTAGGCATCGAGCTAGAGCTTGATCGCTCACACCACACCTTACATGTCCATCAGGCAGCATATGTCCGTGACCTGGGGAAGCAGTTTGGACTGCTCCTCACTGCTGTCCCCTCAGCTTCTAGACCTATTACCCAAGCGGGTCGATCACTGCTGAAGTCCTCTGCGCCATCAAAACTGGGGGAGATGGTGGATGTGACAGACTATCATGATTGGTGGAATGACAGTCTCATGGAAACGTGGAAATCAATGGTGTGCTGTCCGTTGTACTGCTGAGGCTGAGTACATGGCTCTTGGCACAGGTATTTGTGAGGCTATCTGGCCCTGTTTCCTGGTGCAGCATCTGCGTGTCCCTATTTGTCGCATCACTGTGCGCTACGACAATCAAAGCACAAAATTCATAGATGAAAACAGCAGCATACACCGTTCATGCACCAAGCACATCAACATTGAGCACCACTTTGTTCGTGAATGCATTGCTGCTATATTGTTCGCGTCGCTGAGGTGGACACACGGACACAGAGAGCTGAATTTGTCACTAAGGCCCTCAACCAAAATGTGCATAATGGCGGGGTGGACACACGGACACAGAGAGCTGTCTTAAAGTGTGTTGTCCATGCTATTGGCCTCACCTGTCCCCATGATCCAGGATGAAGTGCTTGATGTCTCTCCATCACGTTGTATCCCTCGCACTTGCTTTCTTGTGTGTGCTTTTTTTTTTTATTGTTTATGGGACGTTTGCCTGTGGGTCATGGGGGAGTGTTGGAGTTGTGTTGGTCACTCACATCTCTCTTCCTCTTGTCTCACTATTCATGGCACACACACGTACAGATTGAGTGACCATGACCTCACCTGGGGAGATGTCACCAGAGCGTGCCTTGACTGCTGATTCTAGCCTCATCAAGCAGTCAAT
This sequence comes from Penium margaritaceum, assembly GCA_023375785.1. Taxonomy (NCBI): domain Eukaryota; kingdom Viridiplantae; phylum Streptophyta; class Zygnematophyceae; order Desmidiales; family Peniaceae; genus Penium; species Penium margaritaceum. The sequence continues at coordinate 27,409 of SZWC01014248.1, read as the reverse complement.
GAGCTACCCAAGAGTGCCACTTGGCACAGAAATGGTCAACATTTGACTGTCTTGCTCTGGTGTGGTAGATGCCAGGGCTCGTACATTCTGACTGCCAATCCCTGCATCATGATGACTTGCTTCAGGGTGTTTTGGGGCAGCTGCATGATTATCCCAGGTGCTAATCCTTAGAGGGCCACCATGTCAGCCTTGGGTTGTGCATTGGTGAGAAGCCGTCCTCGATCGATTTTGAGAGGTCGGGCTTGACGCCCGGGCGGCAATGCATGCTCACTCGAGCGTCTGCTAGGTGTGGGTGTGCACTCACCGGTCTCTTACTCTCACTCTCCTCAACTCGTTTTTTTGTCTCTCGCGTGACCCAACTTTCCAAGTTAAGTGCTTACCACATCCATGGCGTGTGACGTATTCTAGCTCACCCCCGCACGTGCACATTAGCTTGCAAGCAATACATACTAGTAACTACACTGAGATAGCTACATGGACTGTTTTAGCTTCACCTACTACGCTTTTTGGTGCAATTGTTTCTTGTTGGCCTGCTCCCAAGGCTATTTTCTTCGTGTCCCTGAATTTTTTGTCTCTTAGCTTGACTACGTAGGGGTCTTCTTTTTTCATCCCCTGCTTCTTTCCAATTGTTACTTGGACAACTGAGCAAGTGTTAGTTGTGACACACACGCAAGTGACCTCTTGTCTCCGCTCACTCACACACACGTTCACTGCAGGTGACTGAGCATCTTTGAAGCTGTGGTCTAAGCAGTGCTGGCACTTCTGCCGGATGCAAGACAAATGTGACCTCAGCCATGCTCAAGCCCTACCATGGAGACACCTTGCAGCATTTTGGTTATGAGCCACAAGATGGCCGAAACATGAGAGATTACTTGAGAGTTGCATGCACCACATACGCCCGTGGTCGATGTGGATTCTGGTTTCTTGTGCTTTGCATGCTGTGCTGGTTGCAAGGTTCTTGCCCGGGTTGCTGATCCTACGGGGCCACACGCTCAGTCACTCTGAGGTGTGAGAAACCGAGGCAGCGTTTTAGCTGACTGGTCTGGTTCGACCCCGGGGTGGCAGCCGGGCCCCACTACGAGCCTCTTGAGTGGGTGGCCCGGTCAACCATGTGGTAAGAGCTCGCTAGCTCACTATTCTCATTACTCGTTCTCTCATTCTCTTAAAAACTAAGTGTTCTTGCACTACCCTCTCACCTCGTCCCGCCATGGATGCTGCTTGGTCTTAGGCTAGGTGTTTGAGGGTGTGAGGCGGCCTCTTGCTGCCACCTACTGGTATCAGAGTGTGAGGGATCCCTCCCTCCACTCAGTCAATCCGGGGCCCACGTGTGGAATGAGGACGTCAAGTTTGGCGGGGACCTCTACTCACCCGCGACATTGACCCACACTTGACCTGCCACACCACTGCCAAGAGGCGTGGTCTATCTACGCCTCAGGGTCCAACCTCACCGCAGCACCTCAACTCCACACCACTGGAGCCATTCTTTGACCTGGTGCCTGGGAGCCCTAACCGCGGTCTGCCTCGCTGCATTCTCGCAGCACTGCAGTCCCGCCATTATGCTCAGCAGCTCCACAGGTCTTCATCTCTTCTTGAACCGGACCCAGGCCTCTAAACTCGGTCCTCAGCTGCGCCGTGATCCTGCGGTCCCGCAGTACCGCACCTTCGTTCATTTGGGCTCTTCTCTCAGATCTCAGCTGGCCCTCAACCCGCTGCCTCTGAGCCCAGAACCACGTCACCGTGTTATCGCAGCCGTGCAGCTGCTTAATATCCCAGTCATTTCCACGTGCACAACGGCAGCTGCTTCTGCGGTTTGAGCCGCTACCCCGGCTTCGCCACCCGACACGGAGCCAGTCCCCTCATCGCCAAGGGGCTGGTGTGAACGCGCACGCATGGACGAGCTGCTTGTACGCTACGAGGAGGAAGAGAGGCCCACGTGGGCATGTCGCCAACGTTGTGACAGCCCTGGGTATCACCCTGGGGAGGAATACGACCCCGCAGAGCACCTGGTGCTTGATGACGCCGCCGAATACGCGGCCTACTGCCAGTCCGCCTCCGACGATTTGCCAACGGTACAGAACGCGCTAGCAACGGGGCCGCCATGTGAGCAATGTTGCCCCTCTCCTGTAAGCTCCCCTGTTTCCCGTAGAACACGTCAACAGAGTCTTCAGTATCGTGCAGCCCTTGCTGGTGCAGATCCAGCCACCGTAGCAGCTGCGGTGCGGCCAGCAGAGCAGGGCTCACATCGCTCTGCATCACCTGCTGCATCTCAGGCAGCGCCTACATCTCCTTTACCCTCTGACATCTTTACCGTCTTGGAGGCAGCTCTGGTCTCTAGCTTTGTAGTCTCCTCCACGTTTGCAGCCATAGCTCATGCCGCACGAGTACCTGCCAGCACAGCTACTGGTAGGGCAGTCGAGACTTACACCGCCACTACTATCGATCAAGGCCCACTTGTAGCCGCCACCGTCAACATCGCCACACAGATTGCTGCTGCAACTGATTCTGTCGCCGTAGTAGCAGCCTCGGTTGCTACAGCTCTCTCCAGTGATGTGACCTCTATTCATGCATCCACCTCCCAGGTATCTACTGCAGCTGCATCCTCGCCCTTCGGCCATCAGATTCGTCTTCTAGTCACAAATGTAGCTGGTGTCTCCACTCTGACCGGTGTTGCTCTTACTGGAGTCGCTTGCTTCATCCTCTCTGCCTCATCCTTTGTAGGAATCATTGCAACATCCGCAGCATCCACGCTGTCGTCTGTTTAGCCTGCGTCATTGGACTTGGTGAGCTGTTCTTCTCCCACTACCCGTTGATTTCTCTCTCTCCTCTCTATCTCTCTCTCTATCTCTCTCTCTCTCTCTCTCTCTCTCTCTCTCTCC
>SZWC01014248.1:2208-15181 GCA_023375785.1 Penium margaritaceum | reverse complement strand
TACCTCATCTTCCTCTTCCTCCTCTTCACCCACCTCTCCGGCCTCGTCCCTTGCAAACCAAGGGAGTGGTGGGGGGGGTCGGGGCAAAGGTGGTGGACGGGGCAGAGGAACTTCTGCAGCTGGCCCTGGCGAGCAATCAGGCCGCGGCAAAGGTAAAGCCACCAACTCCACCGTCAGCAGCACACCCTCCTCTTCCTCTACCTCCAGCACTGTCACGTGCTGGAACTGTGGGGCCACTGGTCATTCTGCACCGAAGTGCCCGGGATCGCCCGACAACGAGCGTCTGGCCTCGGCCATGCGTGCTCACTGGGCGCGCTCCTCCGTTAGTTCTGGCATCCCGGCAGCCCCCTCTCGGATCGCACCCCCGCCATCACCACCCCGCCACCACTCTTCCCCCTCTGCAGCAGCTGTCTACCACACTACAGCTGCACCATCCCCTGTTCCTTACCCCTGGGGGTGGCCTCCAGGGTATGGTGGGCCGGTCTTCTACGGCCCACACTCCAGTGCATATGCTGCTCCTTCCTGGGTGCCCTCGCCCTCCTCTTCTCGTCGTGCGTCCTCCGGGGTCGTCATCACTCCTGACCCTCCAGAGGATGAGTGTCAGTTGGACGCTGCTCTCTACCACGCCGTCCATCAGCGCCACCTTCGTGATCAGGGAGATGAGAGTGACAGCTCTGGGCCAGAGACTCTTGCGTGTGCTGTCGATGGGGCATTACGTGGTCCGACTTCCGGTCATGTTCTTGGGTTTCCCCCTGATGATGTGCCGTGGATTGAAGAATGGAAATCTCTTCGTTTACCTCGTTGTCTTGCTGCCTGTGGTCAGCGTCTCGTCCCGCATGTTGCAGTTGCTGCTGTGAGTCGTGATCCCGCCCTCGTTCGTGCGTCCGGGGGCTTCTGGATCCTTGACTCCGGCACCACCCACCACATGACCTTGTCGCGTGCGTCCTTTGTGTCTCTTGGCCCCGTTGGCTCTGTCTGTTTTGTCCGCACTGGCTCCGGTCAGCTGCTGCCTGTACAAGGTGTTGGCGTTGTCCGCTTTATTGGCCCTGGAGGAGAACTGTTTTTGCCTGACATCTTGTATGTTCCATCGCTTGAGCTGAGTCTGCTCTCTGTCACCACGCTCGACAACCAGGGCATGGACTTCTCCTCCAGCCGCGGCATTGCTTTTGTCTCTCATCGCATCTCTGGCCGCATTCTTCTTCACGGCACGCGCTGCGATCGCTTGTTTTGCGTTCCTACCTTCGCGCCGGTGCTTGCTACTGCCGCCCATGTGCATGTTGCTCGCTCTCTCTCCCCTTCCCAAACTTAGCTGCTGCATCGCCGCGTATGCCACATCCACACTGTCGCCATTGATTCTCTTCTTCACACGCTACCCGCTGAGGGCTTGGATGCTAGCTCCTTCTCTTCTCCTTGTCCCCCTGACTGCCTCTCTTGTGCTCAAGGGAAAATGCATCGCTCTCCCTTCTCCACATTTGAGACGCGCACTTCTGCCCCTCTAGACTTGTTGCATGCTGACGTCATGGGGCCCCTGCCCCATGACACCCTTGGGGGCGCTGGTCGCTATGTGCTCTGTCTCACAGATGACTTCTCTCGCATGCGTTGGGTCTTTGCTCTCAAGCAAAAAAGTGATGTGTATCCCACCATCGAGTCCTGGCTTCCCCAGGCCGAACTTGCGTGTGGTCATCGTCTTCGTATTTTCCATTGCGATCGTGGCGGTGAGTTCATTGGGCCCACCTCCCGCTTTCTCTCCTCTCGTGGTGTCCATGTCGAGACCACCGCCCCTTACATTCCCCAACAGAATGGCGTGTCTGAACGTTGGAATCGCACTCTTCCTGACGGTGTCCGCACCCTTCTTGCTGCCTCTGCACTCTCTCCCATCTTCTCCTTTGAGGCCATGTCCTACATGACCTGGGTTTGGAACCGCATTCCCCATGGTCCTCTCCCTCGCCATGTCACACCATTTGAGCGCTGGTATGGTCGCCGAGCGGACCTTCGTCTCGCTCGTGTCTGCGGCTGTGTCGCCGCCGTCTGGGTTCCTGAGGACCTGCGCGACGGCAAACTGAGTCCGCGCACTCACCTGTGCACCTTCCTTGGTGTCTCGGCCATGTCCAAGGCCTGGCATTTCTGGGATCCAGATCATGCCCGGGTCGTCGAGTCTCGCGATGCTCTGTTCTTTGAGGATGTTTTTCCTCGCGACTTGTCTCGGGTCGCTCCTCCTTCCTCCTTGTCCTCGCTCCGTCGGCTTCGGAGGGGGTGGGTCTACTCCAACCTCCGGTCTCGCTCGTCCGCCTTCCTAGAGCGTGCCCCCCCTTGGTCCTTGCCCTGTCTCTAACCTTGCTGATGCATCTTCCCCAAGCTTGACCTCTTTTCCCGCGTCCTCTTCTCCATGCCCTTCTCACACGGCCTCCTCTCATACGCCTCCGGCGTCCACCCCACATTTGTCACCCTCTTCGTCTTCAGAGTCCACCTCTGTCCCAGCCAGTGTCCCGCCACTCTCTGATGACACTACTCCACACTCTCCCGAGCGTGCAGTCTTTGATGTCCCTACACAGGCACCCTTGGTTGATGCTGAACCTGTCTCCCCTCCAGTTTCAGAGGTACCTTCAGTTGTGCCTGGGCCATACACCCGTGGGGGCAGACTCCGAGCCCTTCCACAGACGTCTGTCTCGCACTCCTCTAAGTCACAGCGTCGCACCCAGTCTAGTGCACCCTCCACGGCAGCTGGCTCCACAGCCAGGCCTACAGGGCTTGACGCCCTTGGTCTCGCCACCAGTGTAGTCCATCCTAGCTTAGCGGTGGGCTATGCGCTTGTTGCTCATGAGTTTCCCAGTGCCTTGGATGCATCTGCAGCAGGATATGTTACTGCATGTTTTGCTGTGAGTGGTCTCCCCTCTCTTACCTCCCTACTGAGCCTAGGACCGTGCGTCAGGCTAGGGAGGCCGCTGATGCTGAGTTGTGGGAAAAGGCCATGCAGGAGGAGCTTAAGGCTTTGAACAAGCATGAGGTGTTTGAGCTGGTAGACCTCCCACCCGGCCGTAAAGCCGTCTCAGCTCGTTGGGTACTTCGGCGCAAGCTGAAGCCTGACGGCACGATTGACAGATACAAGGCACGCCTCACCGCCAAGGGTTTCTCCCAAATCCCAGGCATTGACTTTGATGAGACCTTTGCTCCAGTCGGTCGCCACACTACCGCCCGGGCTCTCTTGACCATGGTCGCCCAGCATGACTGGGAGTTGGAGCAGTTGGATGTTAATAACGCATTCCTGCACGGTCGCCTTGATGAGGAGATCTACATGGTGCAACCCCCAGGTTTCACTGATGGCACTAACAAGGTCTGGCGGCTACGTAAGGCACTGTACGGGCTCAAACAGTCACCGCGCTATTGGAACTTGGAAATCTCCTCCACTCTGGAGAGAGGTGGCTACCACCGCAGCTCAGTCGACCCCGCACTCTTTCAAAGTGCACCTTTGCAGCCTCTCGTAGCCATTCTGGTCTACGTGGATGATCTCCTCATTGCATCACCCAATCCAGCAGCCGTGCAGTCAGTGAAGACTCTCCTCCAGTCGCTCTACAAGATGAAGGTCCAGCTCGTGTGTTTCTTGGCATGGAGCTCAAGAGGGACCGTCAGCGTAGGACACTGCATGCCCACCAAGTTGCGTACATTCGCAGCCTGGGGGAGCACTTCTCTTCACTACTCGTCGAGACCTCACAGCATCCACACCAATGACCCCGGCAGGTCAGCGCCTACTGAAGTCGTCTGACCCATCTCAGTTGGGCAACACTGTCAACGTTACCGATTACCTCAGTGTGATTGGATCACTGATGTACCTCGCCACTACCACTAGAGCCGATGTAGCCTTTTCGGTCAACTTCCTGGCTCAGTTCTCTCAGCAACCTCGGCAGAAGCACCTTGAGGCTGCACTGTGCGTGGTTCGCTATGCCTTGTCTACTGCACGTGTCGGCCTATGTTACAGGTCCCAGCCCTCTGTGGTTGTTGATGGGTACACTAACAGTGACTGGGCCCATGATGCGGATGCACGTAGTCGCACAGGCTACATCTTCCTTGTAGGTGGCACTGGCATTTCATGGAAGAGTGGCAAACAGGGTTGCGTGGCACGCAGCTCCAGTGAAGCTGAGTATGTTGCGCTTGGCGCAGGTACGTGTGAGAGTGTTTGGCTTTCTCGCTTGTCGCAGCAACTTCGCGTGCCCATCCGCTGCATCACTCTGCGCTGCGACAACCAGAGCACTAAGGCAATTGCAGAGCATGATGGCATGCACCACTCTCGCACCAAGCACATCAACATTGAGCATCACTTTGTGCGTGAGCGCATTGCCGCAGGAGATGTTCAGGTTGTCTGGGTCGACACGCGTCAACAGCGTGCAGACTTTCTCACCAANCAGTGGAATGTTCAAGGCTGTTGTGCATGCTATCGGCTTGTTGCGCGTTCGTGATCCTCCCGGCTGATGTGGTGTCTTCGTTCCACTCGTCGTGAATCCTCATACGTTGTGTGGGCTGTTCGTCTGTGGGTCATGGGGGAGTGTTAGTGTTAGACACACACGCAAGTGACCTCTTGTCTCCACCCACTCACTCACTCGCTCACTGCAGGTGACTGAACACCATTGAAGCCATGGTCTAAGCAAGGTTGGTCGGGTGCAAAGCAGGAGTGATCCCAGCCATGCTCACGCCCTTCTGTGGTGGAATCATGGAATTTTCAGTGGTTGAGTGTGAGCCACTCGGTGGTTGAAACTGAGAAAATGCGTGGAAGCTTCCTAGCAACGCAGCCGCTGACTAGGCGTCAGTGCCTGATCTGACGGTGTCGACATTCACAGGTCGTACACACTACGGCACGGGTTTGGCTAAGAGACACAAGGCAAAGTGTCAGAATGCTTCAATATAGCATATGCAGAGAGAAATGACAAATGACAGGTCCAAGGTATAAATACCTGCCGCGGCGCACGGCGGGTGTCGCACGCGGCAGTCCAAGAGCTGTCCTAAAACCGGCCCAAAACCACTGTTTTGGCCGTAACTCTGCGCACACATGTCAAAATGTTATGCCGTCTGAACCTAGACGTGCAGAATGAAAATGCGAACGCTACGACTGGTCACATGCATGCATCCATCGACAGACAGTGAGCATACAATGCAAAAACATGCAAATAGGCCTCATGGCCAGTCTGCCGAAAGATGCATGCAAGATGTAGAAGACACAGCGGAGAGTCCCGGTGGCATCTGGGGCTCTGGTGCAGTGGTCGGCCAGCTCCAAGTTGGTAGTCCGCCGCCTGTCGTCGCGCCGGTGTCACCAGGGCCGCCCGCCTCAGGGATGTGCACGAGTATGGACACAGCCCAGTGGTCACAGTAAACAGTACAGGAACGGCACAAAGCACAACACTCCCCCATGACCCGATGGTACGCATGTCCATACGCGTGCAGCACTGGTTTGAACACAATAGTGAGTGACACAAACAAATGAGATGCAGACGCACATCCCACACTCAACCACTCTCACACACGGGGCGAAGCCCAACAAAATAAATGGCCACCAAGAACTTTCCGCGAGCAAGTGCCTTCGTCAAGAAGTCAGCACGCTGCGTGTCAGTATCAACCCACATGATGGAGATCACGCGTCGCTCCACCAGATCACGAACGAAGTGATGCTCAACCGCAATGTGCTTTGTGCGAGCATGAAAAACACCAGAGTTCTTCGCAATGGCAAGAGCACTCTGGTTGTCGCAACGTAGCACAATTGCGGGTACTGACTGCCCAAGCTCAAGAAACAAGCGCTACAGCCATACTGCCTCAGCAGCCCCTGCGCCCAAAGCAACATACTCTGCCTCTGACGAGCTACTTTCAATGCAGCCCTGCTTCCCGCTTCGCCAAGACAAAGCGGTACCACCAAGCAGAAACACATAGCCAGTACGAATGCGCCCATCAGGGCTCCAAGCCCAGTCACTGTCAGCGTAGCCATCAAGGACCACTGAACACTGCCGACAAAAGCAGAGTCAGAGGTACGGCGTGGAGACCACGTACTGTACCACTTACACAGCCGCGTGAAGGGCTCTTGCACATGGAGCCTGCGAGAACTGAGCAAGGAGGTTGACGGCAAACGCGATGTCAGGACGCGTGGTGGTGGCCAGGTACATCAGAGATCCGATGAGACAGAGGTACAAGGTCACGTCCACTGTCTCCCCTAGCTGTGTAGGATCATCCACCTTCAGGGCATCCTGTCCATCAGGTGTAAGAGGTGTGGAAGCGGATGGCACTCCACCAAGGAGATCGCTGAAGCGCTCCCCCACGACTCGTGCGTATCGGACCTGATGCAGCAACAGTGTCCAATGTCTGTGATCTCGCACGATCTCCATACCGAGAAACACCGATGCAGGACCGAGGTCCTTCATCCTGTAGGCAGTCTGCAGGATAGCCTTGGCCTCCTTCACGGCCTCCATGGACGGAGACGTAATCAAGAGGTCATCAACATAGACCATAATGGCGGTGAACCGCTCGAGTGTCGGTAGGATGAAGAGCGAGGGGTCTGCCTCACTCTATACGTATCCTGCGCGAGTCAAAGTGCCAGTGATCTCCCGGTTCCAACACCGTGGAGACTGCTTGAGGCCGTACAAGGACTTGCGCAAGCGCCAGACCTTGTCACCGTCCTCAAAACCTGGTGGCTGAGCCACGTAAATCTCCTCATCCAGAGAGCCATGGAGGAACGCGTTGTTCACGTCCATCTGGTGCAGTTCCCAGTCATGCTGAGCCACTACACCGAACAGAGCTCGAGCTGAGGTCATGCGGCCAACAGGGGCAAAGGTGTCAGTGTAATCGACTCCCTCAATTTGAGAGTACCCCATGATGACCAAGTGGGCCTTGTAGCGTTCCAGTGAGCCATCCGGCTTCACCTTCTTGTGAAAGACCCACTTGACCAAAAAACGCCAGGCCTTCGACCGTGGGGAGATGTCAATGAAAGCACACAAGCAACCCCGAGGGAAGACCTTGGACGCCTACTGGTCCTCGGTGTACCACACGGAGGCCATGGATCCCCAGACGCGAGCGAGACGAAGGTGAGCACGGTGGCTAAACCAGAGCTCGTACGGTGTAACATGGTCTGGAAGTGGACCATGCGGGAGGCGATTCCAGACCCAAGTCATGTAGGCGAAGCCCTCGAAGGCGAAAGACTGTGGGAGACCGCACTCAGATTGCATGGCGCAAACCGCATCCTCCATGGTGTGGTTCCTGCGCTCAGATACACCATTCTACTGTGGAGTAGCAGGAGCAGAGACCTGGTGAAAAATCCCGTGCTCAGCAAAGAAGGAGTCCATCTCGCCAAGGAACTCGCCGTCACAATCCGAGCGAAAAGTATGTAGCGTGTGGCGAGACTGACGCTCAGCCATCACGAGCCAGAGCCGAACCGCAAGGGCGGCGTCACTCTTCAGACGCAGACTGTAGACCCACCGCATGCGGGTGAAGTCATCAGTCAGCTTCAGAACATACCAGCCCCTCTCGGACAGGGACTCAACCGGGAGAGGACCGAGACGGTCCGAGTGGACCAACTCGAGAGGCCTAAGCGCTCGGGAACACGAGTCATGGTAGGTGCACTAGTGCATCTTCCCCTGAGGGCATAAAAGACAGTCGGTCTTGGGTGGCTTCTCGGAAGAAGCCACGTCAAGACCAAGAGCAGGCTGTGTCTGAATGAGCTTCGACATAGTGTCAGAGCCCACGTGACACAGACGACGATGAAGCAACCGATAGTGTTCAGAGGATAGAACACCAGTGACAAAAACGCGACCAGAGGAGGAGGGAGAGCAAGGGGAGGAGGGCCGAGCGATACGATACAAATCATCTATGACTGAAGCACGCAATACAATGCTACGGGTGTCAGTAGCAGTCACAGTCGCTGAATCAGCGGTGTGCTCCACAGAGAGACCCATCAGAGTGCAGGCACGCACAGAAGGAAGGTTGAGCTCAAGATCAGGCACAAACAACACGTCAGAAGGATACAAGGGGCCAGACGGACCGTCAAAACATACAACCCCCACACCGTGGACTGGCAAGGACTGACCAGAGCCTGTACGAACAGAACGAACAGTCGTGACAGGACCAAGTACGACAAAGACACTGCGACGACACGTCATGTGATGGGTGGCCGCAGAATCGATGATCCAAGTGCCACTGGAGTCACGACTGGTGGACGTCACTGTACTACGAGCAATGGAACACTCGGCATCAGAGGGAAGCTGAGTCGTCAGTGGGGAGGAACGACGTACATCACGAAGATGAGACTCATGAATCCAGTCAGTGTAGTCAGGCCCATCATCATCAGATGCTGATTGTGCTCCCCCACATGCATCATCACGAGCCACGGGAACGAACGAACAAGCAGTCTGTGAACTACCCGACAATGACAACACACTCGCACCTCCCTGAAAGCGAAGCGACAGAAGATGATGAAGCTCGGCAATGGTGCGGTCGCGTGGGTCTGGATCGCTGCTGCTCGCCGGTGAGGACGTAGGAACAGCTGCAGTCGTGGCCGCTGCACATCCCAAAGGGGGTGCGGGGGATGCGCCGGACGTGGAACGAAGAGCATGAGCAACCTGAAGCCTTCGGGTGATCCGCGCCCAGTCAAGCGGCTGCTGGCACTCGGTGTAGCGATGGGCGCCTCCACAGTTGTAGTAGTGCACAGAACGGCCACTGCTACCACTGGATGACGACTGCTACTGACCTGATCCATGCTTCCTATTCTTCTTCTTCCCCTGGGTGGCTCCTGCAACGCCCTGTATTTGCATGGGTGTAGACGGGGTCGAAGAGGAGGAGGAAGATGAGGTGGTCATGGTGGAGGTGGATGAGGGTGACTGCAGGAGAATAGATGGTCGTGATGTAACGACTGCTGCAGCGAGGGAGGTCTCCTGATGCGCTACTGCTGCCTCAAGGGCTGAAGTCACCTGGAGGAAAAGCTGATGTGCCCAAGGGAGCAGCTGTAGAGTGGCTGAGAAAGGCTCGAGGACAGCATCGTTGTACCGCATGAAGATGTCGGTTTACTCAAGGCAAACTCCGAGCATAATCGTCCGAAGCGCCCACAGCTGTGTGCCTCCTGAGGTCCCCAGACGCGTGTAGATACGCATTGCGCGTCGCCAGTAATCCGCTGCAGACTCCGCAGGCCCCTGACAAAGCGAATGGAAAGCACGAATATGTGACGCACGAGTGGCGTGCGTCTCTGCGGCCACCAGGGATAACGCCAGATCCCAGCCTCCACGGGGATCGGCGCCGGTGCCTGTGCCAGCCTCGTCAAGGAAGGGGTGGAAGTCGACGACAGTCTCGTGTGGCATGGTGTAGAGAAGTCCGCGCATGGCCCGGGCTGCGGTCAGTGCCTGTACTGGGTCTGTAGACTGGTACGGGCTGTGGTACTAAGGCCACACTCCCTTAGATCTAGCCCACACCAGAAACAGGATCTCTTAGCAGTCGAAACCATTCTCGCTGATGTATCGTGGAGGCGGTACCTCAAAGTCCTTAGGTTGCCGCTCCGTGGGGAGAGCAACCACAGGCTGAGGAGGACGAGAGATGGGAAAAACTCTTGGGAGAGGGTGATCGCAAGGGTAGTCAGGTGATGATCGTATCGGGGTAGCCAGTGGAGGATGGGTACCCGTCTGCAACTGACGGAGGCGCTCCTGGAGAACTCGAATCTCGTGCTCCTGGGAATCATCCGTGATGCGTGGTATGAATGGCTCATCGTGTAGTGGCTCATCATCAAGGAGGTCAGCAGGTGGTGGATCAGGTGGAGCGCCTGTCACGGGTGCCTGGACCGAATGATGGGTAGACACCGCAACTCCGGCAGCTCCCTCAGAGATCCGCGGAGGGGCCGTGGACTGAGCGCGCAGAAGCTCAGTCAGCGTGCGGATAGCGTCAGTCTGCTCTCTCTGGAGACGACGCATCTCATTCTGCTGGCTGCGCAGGTCCTCAATGGCCTGCGAGCGTGGACTCAGTACGCCAGACGAGGAGGAGGAGGGATCGCCTGGTCCCTTCTCCTTGCTGTCGGACAGGCTCATGTCGCCGCTCAGTATGGGGCGACGGATGAAGTTTGTCGGATTTTAAAAGCGTCAGCGTTTCTCGANATCCGCGGAGGGGCCGTGGACTGAGCGCGCAGAAGCTCAGTCAGCGTGCGGATAGCGTCAGTCTGCTCTCTCTGGAGACGACGCATCTCATTCTGCTGGCTGCGCAGGTCCTCAATGGCCTGCGAGTGTGGACTCAGTACGCCAGACGAGGAGGAGGAGGGATCGCCAGGTCCCTTCTCCTTGCTGTCGGACAGGCTCATGTCGCCGCTCAGTATGGGGCGACGGATGACGTTTGTCGGATTTTAAAAGCGTCAGCGTTTCTCGACGAGTTGAAACGCTGGCAACTTTTGACTGTCCGGCCAAAAAATTGACTAAGTATGGTGCTGACGTCAGCAGGTGGTTGCTGACGTCAGCACGACTGATGACGTCAGCAAGCAAAATTGCTGACGTCGGCTTGTCTCCCCTTTTTTTGTCTTTGCGAATTTGCGCACGCGTGCTGCCGCTCCGCGGTGGCCGCGCGGACGCTACGCGGAAGCTGCGTAGCAGCTTCCGCCTAGCTACTGCTACAGCTGCGCTGTCAACTGCAGCAGCAGCTGTGTAGCTGCGGATGCAACGGTGGCGGCAGCGGCTGCGCTGCTACTGCTACTGCTGCTGCTGCTACGCGCTGCGGCTGCTGCTCGTTGCCGCCGCCGCGCGTTGCTGTTGCTGCCACTGCCGCGTTGCTGCTGTTACTACTTCTGCTGTTGCTCTGTTGTTGCCGCCGCGGCTGCCGTTGCTGCTGCTGCGTTGCTGTTGCCGCCGCTGCTGCTGCGCTGCTGCTGCCGCTGCTGCTGCTGCGCTGCTGCTACGGCTATGGGAGGGGTGGCTGCACTCACTGCAGCCGCCACGCACCTCACATGGCGGTGTACAACAATTCTGTTGCCTTTGCTGCTGCGATCTCACGTGGTGGGTGGGGCTGCGTAGACGGCGACCGGCTGTCTCCACCAGGCCTCAGGAACTCTGCTGCAGCGGTGACTCTCACTGCTGCTGCTCTGCTGCGTCTCTGCTGCGCAGCTCAATGAGAACGGTCTCACTGCTCTGATACCATGAGAAAATGCGTGGAAGCTTCCTAGCAACGCAGCCACTGACTAGGCGTCAGTGCCTGATCAGACGGTGTCGACAGTCACAGGTCGTACACACTACGGCACGGATTTGGCTAGGAGATGCAAGGCAAAGTGTCAGAATGCTTCAATATAGCATATGCAGAGAGAAATGACAAATGACAGGTCCAAGGCATAAATACCTGCCGCGGCGCACGGCGGGTGTTGCACGCGACAGTCCAAGAGCTTTCAGAGTTACGGCCAAAACCACTGTTTTGGCCGTAACTCTGCGCACACATGTCATAATGCTACGCCGTCTGAACCTAGACATGCAAAATCAAAAGACGGACGCTACGACTGGTCACATGCATGCATCCATTGACAGACAGTGAACATACAATGCAAAAACATGCAAATAGGCCTCATGGCCAGTTTGCCGAAAGACGCCTGCAAGATGTAGAAGACACAGCACAGAGTCCCGGTGGCATCTTGGGCTCTGGTGCAGTGGTCGGCCAGCTCCAAGCTGGTAGTCCGCCGCCTGTCGTCGTGCCGGTGTCACCAGGGCCGCCCGCCTCAGGGATCCGCACGAGTATGGACACGGCCGAGTGGTCACAGTAAACTTTACAGGAACGGCACAAGGCACAACAGAAACATGAGAAAGTACTTGAAGTGATGCATGCACCACATACGCTCATGGTCGATGTGGTTTCTGGAATTATGTTCATGCATGCTGTGCAGGTTGTTTGGTTCTTGCCCGGGTTGCTGATCCTACGAGGCCACACACTCAGTCGCTCTGAGGTGTGAGAAATCGCGGCAGCTTTTTGCCGACCGGTCAGATTCGACCCCGGAGTGGCCGCTGGGCCCCACTTCGAGTCACTCTAGTGCGTGGCCCGGTCAACTGCGGCCAAGACCTCGCTTGCTCGTTACTCTCAGACTTGTTGTTCTTACGCGATCTCTCAACCAGGTTTCTCACCTCTCGCACCCAACCCTAGCCATGGATGCTTCTCCTTCCTAGACTAGTGTGTATGAGAGCTTAAAGCGGCCTCTTGCCGCTGCCTAAGTCTGGAACGTTGAATACAAAAGAACAAGGAGAAAGTACAAATGAGCCCCTAGCGGGCTTAAGTAGGGGCGCCAGCAGCTAGCCGGACTGGGCCCCGTCACCCCCGCTGAGCCCAAACCAGTCAGCGGAGAGAAAACACTGCGTACACCACGATAACAATAACAGTGGTCTCTTTGAGGCACTCGAACAGCTCTCCGAGTGCCCGGGTCTGGACCACCGAGAAAATAGGAGCAGTGCCAGAAAATCTCATAATCAATGTCCAGACATCACTCACGGCTTTCCGAACATCGGAAACGCTAGTACAACCACCGTGCCTCTGTTGTGCTTTGTACCGTTCCTGTACAGTTTACTGTGACCACTCGGCTGTGTCCATACTCGTGCAGATCCCTGAGGCAGGCGGCCCTGGTGACACCGGCGCGACGACAGGCGGCGGGCTACCCGTCTGGAGCTGACCGACCACCGTTGCAGAGCCCCAGATATCACCGGGACTCCTTGCCGTGACTTCTACGTCTTGCAGGCGCCTTTTCGGCGGACTGGGCATGAGCCCCATTTGCATGTTTTTGCATTATATACTCGCTGTCCGTCGATGGATGCATGCATGTGACCAGTCGTTGCGTGCATCTTTTGATTCTGCACGTCTAGGTTCAGACGGCGTAGGATTCTGACATGTGTGCGCAGAGTTACGGCCAAAACAGTGGTTTTGGGCCGGTTTTAGGACAGCTCTTGGACTGCCGCGTGCGACACCCGCCGTGCGCCGCGGCAGGTATTTATGCCCTGGACCTGTCAGTTGTCAT
>SZWC01014247.1:45685-59055 GCA_023375785.1 Penium margaritaceum | reverse complement strand
AGGCGCTCTCGCACATCAAGGATCCATCAAATGATCATTCTCAAGGCGCAGATATCACTACACATAGTGGCAGTGGCCCCTGCGCTTTTGGGGTGAATTTCAATGAGTTAGTCATCGAGTTTGGTGATGGGGATTGACGCGGATCGAAACCTGATTGCAGACCTGCAGTCGGAGTTTTGACTGTCCTTGAGTTACAAACTGTGCTTCTAAGTTTCGGACTCCGAGCCAAGATTTTGTCTATCCCTCCGCAACAACATGTATTGAATCCAGCGCATTATCCACGGGAAAGACTTGACAGTCTTCCAGGGATAATTTACCATGTGTACACTCATTCTGGTATTTTTTCTACCGACAGTCAAACCACGGCTAGTTCCCTGAGCCGCCACGCACACCCCAAATTTGGAAGCCCATATCTCCCTAGTCACTTGTCCAATTCTGGTGATACCTGTTGGACTGGTTTCAAAGCCTCGTCAAATTTCAGGAACTTGAATCCAATCTAGATCTGGAGCAATCACTAGGTAGCTAGAATAAAATACAAGGATTTTCCCCCCTCCAGTATCTTGTTGATGCCTCCCGGTCCCGCAGCTAGGCATGCTAAGGGGAAAAATACAACATTCTCCTCCTTGCACCTTCCATGCCCGCTGCTCGTGCTTGCTCTCACTCATCTTCCGCTGCAACCTCCAGCCCTTCACAGCTAGTCGTCCCAAGTCCAGCCACGCTCATGATGTGCCGATCCACTGGTTGCACTTTGGTCCAGCAATCCGCAAGCACGTGGCACTTGCTGCAGTGCTGCAGCACCACCTATCCCTTCTCCACCATGTCCCGTGCATAAGGATTATCCACATTGATGTGCTTTGTCCTCCTGTGCTGCATGGGTTGTTGGTCAAGGGAGATAGGGTGATGCTTACCTCGAGGTAGTACTCCACCTCTACCATACCCGACCTCTGACATCTGCTGCTCAGTTGCTCTTTCAGCTGTCGTAGGTTCACCAGGTCCGTCGAGGGCAAAATCAGGTCATTCATGTAGGGTGCAATGATCTTGTGGAGCTGCTTGTCACGTTGCACATACACACTATGATTTGACCCAAAGCGTCTAAAACCGAGTTGTGCTATGAAATTGTCCATCTTTTAGTACCGGAATCTGAGTGATTACTTTAGCCGATACAAGGACTTCCAAAGCTTGCACGCCTTGCCCTCCGGCGCCTCCACCCTCTTCCGCACCTCCACACAGATCTCTTTGTCTATGATGCCATTGAGGAAGGCCGTCTTTACATCCATTTGGTGGAGTTCCGTGTCCTTCGTGGCTGCCAATACAAGGATTACCCAGATGCTTGTGAACAACGTGGCGTGAGCGGGCGTCTCATTGTAGTGCTTACCCTTATGTTGTGCATATCCTTTTTCCACTAGCCGCACCTTGTATTTGTGAACCAAACCTTCCTTTGTGAACTTGTTCTTGAATATCCACTTTGAGTCAATGACCTCGGCATGTTTCGACCTGTCAACCAGCTGTCAGCAACTAGGGTGCAGTTTCCAACATGGCCTGACTGGTCTTATATGTTCACGGCTTTCTCTTTTGGCGTGTGGTTCTGAGTCTAAGTGTGAGCTTTCTAGTCGCCTCATGCTATGTTTTTGTGAGTGGAAGACAAATGTGAGACAGTCACTTTTGCGAAGGGAATAACACAACTTTGTATTCGTTTTTTAACATGGACATGATTTGAACATTTGCAGGGCTCGTCATGAGCTCTCCAACACACAAAGCTGTGTGCAAATTGGATCACCGTAGCTCTTGCTACGTCAGCCAAAGCGCGGCACCCCACACCAGCCGCTCAGTCGGCGGCGCACACCACGTCGCCCGCCGAGGCGTCTTCACACACCAAGGAACCATCAAAATGCAATTCCGGAGGCGCAGATATCCCTACTCGTAGTTGCGGCACCCCTCGTGCCTTTGGGGTCTCTTTTGATGAGTTAATCATCAAATTTGGTGATGGGGATTGGTGTGGTTCGAAACTTGTTTGCGGACCTACAGTCAGAATTTTGCTGAAGTCCCCGAGTAACAAGTTATATTATTGAGTTTTGGACTCCGAGCCAGGATTTTGGCTACGTCTCTCAGTAACAAAGCTGCACTACTGACATCCGACGAATCATCCACCGGACGACTCGGCAGAAATCCGGAGCAAAATCCCCAAATGGAATTTTGTTACTCAGTCCGGTCGATTATTCACCGGCAGTCGAACTGCAGCCGACTCCCAGAGTCGCCGCGCACACCCCAACTTTGGAAGCCCATGTCTTCCTCGTTCCTTCTCCAATTTAGGTGAAACAACTTCCACCAGATTAAGCAACTTGTCAGCTTTCAGGGAATCCTCCATTTTAGGATCGGAGCAATCATAGAGTCACCACATTCAACTACGAGGAATTTCCTCTCCCTGGCGGCTCGTTGACGCCTCCCGGCGCCGCACTTGGGCATGCAGAGGGGCAAATCTTCAACATTCTCCCCCTTGCACCTGCCATTCCTACTGCTTCTGCTTGCTCTCACTCATCTTCCGCTGCGCCCTCCAGCCCATCATAGCTGGTCATCCAAAGCCCAGCCACGCTCATTGTGTGCCGGTCCACGGGTTCCGCTATGGTCAAGTAATCAGAAAGCATGTTGTGCATGCTATTATGCTGCAGCACCAACTGCCCTTTTTTGACCATATCCCATGCGTAGTGATAACACACTTCAATGTGCTTCGTCCTCCTGTGTTGCGTTGGGTTGTTGGTCAGCGAGATTGAGCCAGTGTTGTCCTCATACACCACTGTAGGCTCCTGCTGCGGGACGCCAAGCTCCCCCACCAACATGTGGAGCCACACCGCCTCCTTGACCACCTCGGCCAGCGCGATGTACCCTGCTTCTATTGTGGAGGTGGTGACGCAGTCTTGCTTCCTGCTGCACCACGAGACCGCTGCACCTGTGAGGAAGAACACGTAGCCGGATGTTGACTTTCGCTTTTCCACATCGCCAGTGTCGTCTGCATCCGTGTAGCAGACCAGTCACAAGGGGTCCGCCTGCCCCTTGCCTTCGAACCTCAAGTGCGCATGCCGCGTTGTCTGCAGGTAGCGGAGGATGCACTTGATGGCTTGCCAATATAGTGGCCCTGGATTGGCCACGTACCTGCTCACTTGGCCCACCGCGTAGGCCAGGTCCGGTCGATTCGCTACTATGGCGTACATGAGGCTGCCCAACGTTGATTGGTAGGGCACCTCTGCCATATCCTCCCGCTCTTCTTTTGTTCACGGCGCCATTGTCACACTAAGTTCACAGGTCATGAAGACCGGACTGCCATCTGGTTTGCAGTCCTCCATGCCGTACCACTTAAGTACCTCGGTCACGTATTTGGCATGCCCCAGCTCCAGCATGCGCATCCTCCGGTTGCGCTGATGCTCTCCCCGAGGTATTACTCTAGGTACTCCATGTCTGACATCTGGAATCTGCTGCTCAGCTTCTCTTTTAGCTGCTGTAGGCTTGGCAGATTTCTCAAGCAGGTTGTCCACATAGAGTGCAACGATCTGATGGAGCTGTTTGTCGCGTCGCACGTACACGCTATGATCCGACTCACAGCGCTTGAAGCCAACATGAGCCATGAAGCTGTCCATCCGTTGGTACCAGCATCTGGGCGATTGTTTTAGCCCATAAAAGGACTTCCGCAGCTTGCACAGCTTGCACTCTGGCGCCTCCACCCCCATAGGCACCTCCATGTAGATTTCTTTATCTATGATGCCATAGAGGAAGGCCGTCGTTACATCCATTTGGTGGAGCTCCATGTCCTTCATGGCTGCCACCGCAAGGATCGCCCGGATGCTTGTGAACTTGGCGATGGGAGCGAATGTCTCATCGTAGTGCTTGCCCTTACTTTTTATTTGTCAACCACACCTTCCTTTGTGAGCTTGGTCTTAAAGAGGCACTTTGAGCCGATGACCTTAGCATCATTTGACCTGTCAACCAGCTCCCACGTATCATTTTCTATAATGGACGCCAGCTCTAATTTGATGGCTGCGTCCCATTGATCCCCTTTGGGCCTTGCAAGTACCTCTTGTACCGTAGTCGGCTTCGTTGATGTAGCCAGCATGCACCGCGTATGCCAGTCCATTGACCCGTGCTTGCGTCAAAGCGCTTCCCTGATTTTTGCCGCCTCCAGCTGCGGCGCAACATTTGTGGTGGTGCATTGTCGCTTTACTACAATCCGTGTGACTCTGCACACTCCGGTGAATCATCGAGCGGATGGCTCCCTGGGGATCTCTCCTGCTCTGGTGAAACATCCTTCAAACAGCCGGCACGCCCAGTGGATTTTCTACCGACACCCAATGCACACTCTACCGGGAGTGTATGCCTTGACACCCTCGGTGCCTCATCCGCTGGATCCTTTCGGTGGATCTCCTCATTAGCTTGATTGTCATCGGATTCCTCTGCATCAGCTGCCTCCACTGGTGCACGATTACGCTCTGATGCCGCATCCACAACTTCGGCGTCCGCCGGCTCATTCTCGTAGTCAAGGAGCTAGAACCACTTCATGCTCTTTGGAGAGTCCACCACGCCCACGTTGTTGCTGCTCATGTAGCTCTGCTGCTCCTTGAACGCGATGCCTCCGCTGCCAATTACCTCCTCCTTGCGCATGTCGTAGAGCCTGTATGCCTTATGTGCGCTCTCATAGCCAAGGAAGAGGTACGAATTTGCCCGCGGCTCCAGCTTGCTGTTGCGCCGCTACGTAGCCTGCACCATCGCATGTACCTTGCACCCAAACACTTTCAGGTGTGCCACAATTGGCTTGCACCCACTCCAAACCTCCTACGGTATCTTCCAGCTACTCTTCCCCTTTAGCACCGCTGTAGGAGTGAGGTTGATGGTGTAGCTCGCCATACGCACAGCTTCTACCCAGAAGTTTCACGACAATTCCGCATGCACCAACATGGTCCATACCATATTCAGCACTGTCTGGTTTGCCCACTCCACCATGCCATTTGACTGAGGCGAATATGGCGTAGTTTGTTCTCATTTTATGCCCTACTCCTTCATCCACCCGCTAAAGCCCACATTCTCTCTGCCATTGTGACTACGTAGCGCTCTGACCTCCTGGTCAGTCGGCCTCTCCACCGCGGCGACATACTCCTTCAGCCGGTCGAGGACCTCGCCTTTCCGCTTCATGAAGAACACATAGAGTTTTTTGCTGTATTTATCTATGAAGGTGATGAAGTAACGTACGCCGCTCTTTGACGCCGTCTTGAATGGTCCGCACACGTCGCTATGCACAACCTCCAGCACGTCCGAGGTGCGATTCACGTTCTTGTTGAACGGTTTGCGCCGCGCCTTGCCCAAAATGCAAGGCTTGCACGTTTTGTGCTTTGCTGCATTTGTTGCCTCTTCCGCACCATCGATGACCAGGCCACGTACCAGCTCACGCCTCGCCATCCCGTTCACGATTGCGGGTGAGGAATGCCCCAGTCGTCGGTGCCAGAGCTCCAAATCATCTCCCCTTCTTTGGCCAGGTTGATGGTTCATTCCTACGAGTCTGCTGAGTCTGCGGCAGTGGGGATCACCTTTGTCTCCACGATGTAGGGGCCTCCCTTGTGCTTAGCCTCTAGCACGGACTCACCGCTACTGTCCTTCCGCACGACTGCCCCTTGTCTCCTGAAGAGCACCTCGTATCCCCTTTCCATCAAGCGACTGACATTTAGAATGGTAGCCAAGCCGGGTACATGCTGCACAACCTTGATGACACGCTGCACCCGCTTCCCACCAACCACCACCTCCACATCTACGTCTCCTTGGCCAGCCGCTGGCTTGACCTTGTCGTTCGCAACCACCATGGATTTTCTAGATTTGGTGTAGTTGATGAACTCGACCTTCTCGACCTGGGTATGCTCCTTCACTCCGGAGTCAAGGCATCGCCGGTTGGCCTTCTTGAGGTAATGGTTTTGAGTGCCATTGAGAAGCTTCTTCTTGTCTTTGGTGTCCTTGCCGCTGGCCTTTGCCTCCTCGGTGTACTCACGGGCCCAGTTACGGCATGCACCCTTATTGGCGCCCTTCTTGCCGCTGCCATGTCCGCCACCTCCCTTGGCCCTGCTTCCACCACCATGTGTTTTGGTGACGAGGGCCAATGAGGAAGACGAGGACTCCCCGTAGCTCCGTTGCTGCACTTCGTTGTGGATGTACTCTACGACTGCGCCATAGGTGAGCTTTTCCTCTGCCCATCCTCCCAAGACAGTGATGAGAGGGCTCCAACTATTAGGAAGGGCCATGAGGAGGGCCATCGCCTGCAGCTGCGCGTCGATCTTCCACCCCACGTCATTGCATTGTGAGGCAAGTAACTCGATCTGCTGCATAGCGAAGATGGAATCATCTCCCTCCTCGATTCTCACTGTGAGGAGTCACTTCATTGCGAATGTTTTGTTTTCCTGTGACTTGGATTGATGGATGGTGCAGAGTTTTTGCCAAGCCTCGGCTTCCACCTTGCAGCCCTGGAAATAGCCCCACTGCGACTCAGCCGTCCCGGACACCNCTCCAACTATTAGGAAGGGCCATGAGGAGGGCCATCGCCTGTAGCTGCGTGTCGATCTTCCATCCCACATCATTGCATTGTGAGGCAAGTAACTCGATCTGCTGCATAGCGAAGATGGAATCATCTCCCTCCTCGATTCTCACTGTGAGGAGTCACTTCATTGCGAATGTTTTGTTTTCCTGTGACTTGGATTGATGGATGGTGCAGAGTTTTTGCCAAGCCTCGGCTTCCACCTTGCAGCCCTGGAAATATCCCCACTACGACTCAGCTGTCCCGAACACTAGCAGCATGAGCGCCTCCATGTTATTCTCTGCAAAGGCCTCCTTCTACGCTTCCATCGCCATCACTTTGTCGAGGACTTCCGTTCCCTTCATGACCTCCAGTTGCCCCTTATGCGCGAGGTGCAGCTCGAAGTGCCACCTCCATAGCCCGTAGCCAGGGCCACCTGCATACTTCTGGATGGGCTGCGTCTCCTTCTGCGCCATTTGTGCAGTCTTCCACTCTGGGACCTCAGAGCTTGATGGTGATTTCGTCCCCGACGACAATCCCGTCCGCCGCGAAAGCCATGAGTGATGTGTAGACCGGTCAGGGCGGTGGGCCCATAACCCTTTGTCAGCAACAGGGGTGCAGTTTCCAATGGGGCCTGACTGGTCTTCTACGTTCACGGCTTCCTCTTTGGCGTGTGGTTCTGAGTCTAAGCGTGAGATTTCTGGTCGCCTCATGCTATGTTTCTGGGAGTGGAAGACAATTGTGAGATATTCACTTTTACAAAGGAAATAACACAATTTTGCATTAGTTGTTTAACATAGACATGATCTAAAAATCTGTAGGGCTAGTCATGAGCTCTTCAATACACCAAACCGTGCACAAATTGGATCACTATAGCTCCCGCTACGTCAGCCAAAGCACGAAATCCCACACCAACCGCTCAGTTGGCGGCACGCACCACGTTGCCCGCCGAGGAGCCTTCACACATCAAGGACCTATCAAAATTCCATTCTGGAGGTGCAAATGTCCCTACTCATAGTGGCCGCGCCCCTTGCATATTTGGGGTCTGTTTTGATGCGTTAATCATCAAGTTTGGTGATGAGGATTGATGTGGTTCGAAACCTATTCGTGGACCAAGTCCTCGAGTAACAAACTGTAGTACTAAGTTTTGGACTCCGAGCCAGGATTTTGGCTAATTCCCTCAGTAGCAAAGCTGCACTACTGACATCCGGCAAATCATCCACTGGACGGCTCGGCAACCTTCTGGAGCAAAATCCCCAGATAGAATTTTGTTACTCGGTCCAGTCGATTATTCACCGGTAGTCAAACTGCGGCCGACTCCCAGAGCCGCCGCACACACCCCAACTTTGGAAACCCATATCTCCCTCGTTACTTGTCCGATTCCGGTGAAACGACTTCCACCAGATTGAACGACTCATCACATTTTAGGGGCAATCCTCCATTTTAGGATCCGAGAAATAATCAAGTCACCAGATCCAATTGAGGGGAATTTCCTCTCCCTAATGGCTCATTGACGCTCCCCGGTGCCGCACTTGGGCATGCAGAGGAGCAAATATTCAACACCAGCTCCCACGTGTCATTTTTTGTGATGGATGAAAGCTCCAATGTGATGGGTGTGTCGCATCGATCCCCTTTGAGCCACGCAAGCACCTCTTTCATGATTGTCTGCTTTGCTGATGCAGCCAGCATGCACCACGTCATACTGATCCATCGACCAGTTCTTGCATTAAATCGCTTCCCCACTTTCCGTTGCCTCCTGTCACAATGTGGCAGTTTTGGTGGTGCATCATTGCTCTGCTGCGATCCTTCCGACTCTGCACTTTCTGGTGAATCATCAACGGGACGGCTTTCCAAGGGTCTTTCCCGCCCCGGCGAAACATCGCCTAGATGAGCGTACGTCTAGTGGTCTTTCCACCAACGCTTGATCTGTACTTTGTCGGGAGTGCACGCCTTGGCACCCTTTCTACATCATCCATGGGATCCTTCCAGTGGATCTCCTCATTAGCTTGATCATCATCAGATCCCTTCGCGTTGGTTGCCACTGATGGTGCACAGCCACGCTTGAATGTTGCATCCTCAACTTCGGTATCCACGAGCTCCTTCTCGTAGTCAAGGAGCTGGAACCACTCCCTGGTCTTTGCAGACTCCACCACGCCCGTAACGATGCAACTGATGTGACTCCGCTAGTCATATAGCTCAATGTCCATGTTACGAACTACCTCCTTACGCATGTCATAGAGCCGGTATGCGTTATGCTTACTCTCATAGCGAAGGATATGATACGACTTTGCCTGCGACTCCAACTTGTTGCGTCGCTTTGTAGCATGCACCATTGGATGTGCCTTGTACCCAAACACTTCCAGGTGTTCCACACTTGGATTACGCCTGCTCCAAACCTCGTACGGCATCTTTTAGTGCCATTCCCTTTCAGCACCACTATTGGGGTGAGGTTGATGATGCAGCTCGTCGTATGCACAACTTCTGCCTAGAAGCTTCACGATTATTTCACATCTACCAACAAGTCCCATACCATGTTCAGTAGTGTCTAGTTTGCCAGACTGCCACGCCATTAGACCGAGCGAATACGACATTGTTCGTTCCCATTTTATGTTGTGTTGCTTCAGCTAGATGCTATAGCTCACGTACTCTTCGCCATTGTTGCTGCAAAGTTCTCTGACCTTCTGGTCATTCTACCTCTCCACTACAACAACATACTCCTTCAGCTAGTCCACGATCTTGCTTTTCCACTTCATGGAGTACACGTCGAGTTTTCTGGTATAGTCATCTATGAAGGTGAAAAAGTAATGCGCACCGCTCGGTGACTTCATCTTGAATGGTCCGCACACGTTGTTGTGTATGACCTCTAGTATGTCCGAGGCGTGATTCACTTTCACGTTGGATGGTTTGCAACGTGCCTTGCCCAAAATGTAAGGCTCATACCTTTTGTGCACTTTTCTGCACCTGTCACGTCTTCCATACCATCAATGACAAGGCCACGCACCAGTTCAAACTTCGCCATCTCCTTTACTACTATGGGTGAGGAATATCCCAGCGGTTTGTGCCATAGCTCTAAATCAGGTCCCCCTCCTTTGGCCAGATTCACTGTGCATTCTGGCGAGTCTGTTGAATCTGACATCGCGGGGATCACCTTGGTCTCCACGATCGAGAGGCCTCCCTCACTCTTAGCCCCTACCACAATCTCGCAGCCACGGTTATTCCAAACGACTGTCCCCTTTCCCCTAAAGAGTACCTCGTACCCCTTGTCCGTCAAGCAGCTGACACTTCGAATGTCGACCAAGCCAGGTACGTGCTGCACGTCCTTGATGATTCACTACACCCGTTTCCCACCAACTACCACCTCCACATCTAGGTCTCCTTTTTCAAGGGCTGGTTTGACCGTTCGTGACCACCATGGACTTGTTGGACTAGTTGTAGTTGATGAACCCAAATTTCTTGACCCGTGTGTGTTCCTCAGATCCAGAGTCAAGGCATTGCCGGCTAGCCTTCTTGAAGTAGTGGTTCTGAGTGCCTTTGAGAAGTGCCTTCATGCCTTTGGCATCCTTGCAGTCGGCTCTCACCTCCTTGGTGCATGCACGAGCCTAGTGGTCCTCCTTGCCCTAGTTGTGTCATGCATCCTTCTTTGCGGCCTTTTGGCCACCTCCATGACTGCCGTCTCCCTCGCCCCAGCTTCCGCCACCACACGTTTTTGTCACGAGGGTCGATGAGGAAGACGAGGACTCCTCGTAGCTCTGTCGCCGTGCCTTGTTGTGGATGTACTCTGCGACCGTGCCACAGGTGAGCTTATTCTCTGTCCATCCTCCTAAGACGGTGATAAGATGGCTCCAACTATCATGAAGAGCCATGAGGACGGTCATCGCCTGCACTTGCATGTCGATCTTCTAATCCACGTCGTTACACTATGTGTGAGAGTTTATGCTCTCTTAAGATTTAGCCTTGGTGTGTGAAGAGCACAGTCATAGCGGGAAGAAAGATCTTGGAGATGTCTAGAAGCCAAAATTGGAAAACATATGTTAATTACAATGACCAGAGTACAAGGTGTTTATACTTATCGGCCGGCTAGTCCTGGCCCTTGTCTACTTCTCTCCTAGCTTGCTACAACAAGCTACTTGCACCTGTTTTCCGGTGCCCTACTTGCACCTAATGCTTAGTGTGAGAAGTGCTCGGTCGTCGATTATCCACATCAATGGTCCATCTTGTCTCCCGGTGAGCTGCCACATTAGCTCAAGGCCTCCCGGCGATGGGTGCGATCACTGTGTTGTACACGCCACCGGAGAACTGCAACCATCACATGGTCACAGACTCTAGTTGTTTTGCAGCCGTTGACCGTGTCCGTAATCGGAAGTCCACCACCAAGACAACCCCTCGGCGGTTGGCGTAACCATCATACCACTCACTGAGAGGGTGACATGCAACCTCGTGTTGTGTATTTGGAACACACAAGAGGGGTTGCGTGCGAGCCCCCTCTCCCCCCCGCGACGGTGCGATCCTCACGTTGTCGCTCACTCACTTTCTCCTCCTCCTCGTGTCCACGGTCATGCGGAGTCAAGCTCGATCATGACCTGAATTTCCGAAAAGCGGAGAAGAAAAAGGGTCCACATATCCCTGAAACTTGGTAGAGGCCCTGAGTATGTCAGAAAGAGATGGGCACCTTGTTACTTTCACCCCCCTAGAGACACGATGTCCTGGCGTGCCTGAGATACTCTTGGAGAACAGTTTTGGTACCCCCGACATTGAAGTTGGCCTCTGGCTTCCAAGCGTTGTGCTCCGCAGGGTATCCCTTCCACTATACCAGAAACTCGCACGGATGTCCCCTCTTGCGGTCTGCCAGAATCTTCGCCACCTCAAACTCTTCATTGTTGTTGACCTAGACAGTAGGAGGTAGAGCTGTCCCACGACCCTAAAAGAAGGTATTGGGGTTGCGATAGGCACGAAGCAAGGAGATGTGAAACACCAAATGGATGGTGTGGTGAGCTCGCAGCTTTAGCTTGTAGGATACAGTCGACTGCTTCTCTAGAATGCGGAACGGACCCACCCATTGCGGCTTCAACTTGGGACTCCCAACTCCCATCAGTTGCAGGTTAGCAGAGTTCAACATCATCTGATCTCCCACTTGGACCTCCTCCATAGAGCGATGCTTATCAGCTTGCTACTTCTTCTGCTTATGTGCCTTCAAAACCGGTTGCCGCATCATGTCCCAAGTGGTGGCAAATCCATCAGCAATCTGCTTCACAATCGGAAAAGATGTTTGCATAGCAAGAGCGGCTGGACGTACTGGCTGGTGGCCACAAAGCACCTCAAACGGTGACTTTCCTGTTAATGCAGACACCACTGAGTTGTAAGCAAAATCTGCCACTCCGAGCTTCTCCTCCCATCCCTCTTCATCCGGTGGGACCATGCTCCGCAGAAGTTGCTCTATAGTCTGCTCTCTTTTTACCCATTGCTCTATGGGTGGTATGTTGTGGTCAGCTGCACCCGCGTGCCCAATGTCCCCATGAGATCTCTCCAAAGCCACAAAATCAAGCATGGATCGCAATCAGAGACCACCGACTACGGCACTCCGTGCAGCTTGATGACATGACTGAGGATGAGTTGAGCTGTCCCACCAGCCATGATGCTCTGAGGACAGGCAATGAAATGTGCCAACTTGGAGAATTAATCCACCACCACCAATACCGTATTGTTTTCTTACTGTGTCACGGGCACCTTGCCGATGAAGTCAAGCAAGATGTCTGTCCATGGCCTCTCTAGTAGAGGGAATGGTTGCAGCTCCCCTAGTGGCTTGGACCTCCGCACCTTGATGCGTTGGCACACATCGCAACTATTCACAAACCTCTTATAGTTGGTTTCCATTGACAACCACCAGTATTGGTGTGCCAAGGCTTTGAGCATCTTGTTGAAGCCAAAAGGACCCAAGTAGTGGGTATCATGCGCCTCCTCCAACAACATCTACTTCAATGGTACAAAGTCTAGCATGGGAATCTTCTGCTTTTGTCCGCTTTTGCAATACACTCCATTCCACGTGGTGTCTTTTACCGCAGCACCCATGAACTTACCGTCCACGCCGTAGTTGTGCTTGAACAGGCTATGCATGAATGGAAATCCCATCAACATTGAGATGGCATTCAGGCTCAAGTCTGGCCTCCTCAACAAAGGGCCTGCCAGATTCACCTTCCAAGGCTTGTACTTGATCTTGTAGTCAAAACTTCCTTCTAAGAACTCCATCGAGCGAGTATGCCGTCGACAAAGGTTCGACTGCACCTTCAGGTACTTCAGGGCATAATAGTCCGTGAAGACCACGTAGTTTTGCGGCTCCAAGTAACACCGCCAATGCTTGAAGGCATGGACCACTGCCAAAATTTCCTTCTTGTGGATTGCATAGTTCAGCTCTACACCTTGCAGCTTGCAAGACGCGTACGCAATTGGCTGTGGCCCCTTTCCGTGATCTTGCGTCAGCACCACCCCAATGGCATAGTCTCTTGCGTTTGTCACAATGATGTACTCTTTGGATGAATCCGGATGCACCAGATTAGGAGGGTCACATGTTGCAGATTTGAGCTCCTCAAAGCTCTTCCGATCCTCCTCACCCCGTTCCCACTGGTGATCCTTCCTTAGCAGCAAGGTCAATGGCACACCCTTCTCTGTGTACCCCTGGATGAACTTCCGGTAGTTATTGACAAACCCGAGGAAGACCTCAATGTCACACACACACACACACACACACACACACACACACACACACACACACACACACACACACACACACACACACACACACACACACATACACACACACACACACACACACACACAC
>SZWC01014247.1:14514-36540 GCA_023375785.1 Penium margaritaceum | reverse complement strand
GCTTGAAATAATGACAAATTCTGGATCTGAGACGCGGGACGATTAATGCTGGAGGCTACAGACCACCAAACGAGCCGAGTATGGTGGCTAATGAAAGCTTGTGGCCTAACATTTACAACGAGCCTATGCGCGCAATTTTTTACGTCCGTTTAAGTCCGGTGTAGTCGGGCGTAGGGGACATGGGTGGCTGACGTGATTTGCTACTGCGTCTCTTCCTTGTCCGTGCGGCTTCCAGGAAGGTGCCAGGACGGGGCAGTAGCTACAAAAGTTGCTCCTGCCTCCTTCCTCTCCCTCTTGGGTGTCTGATGCTACCTCTACTGCTGCTCCTTACTGTTGCAGCTGTGTCTGACGCTGCTACTGCTGCTGCTGTTGCTGTTGCGTCTCTGCTACTGCTCTTGCCGCTACTGCTGCTGCTGTTGCTGCTACTGCGGGTCACTCACACCTCTGGTTGACATCGCCACGTGCGTCATCGCCGGCAGGTTGCCTGACATTGCTGCGCTGGCCGCTCACCTCCCTGCGTCAAACGTTTTGGTTAGAGCTTCCGGGAAAAAATCGGCAGCATTTCCGCTTGCCGAGTGGCCTTAGGAAAGATTCTGACGCCGTCACCAGGCAGGTCACTGCTGTCGGAAAAATTCCAGCAGCATTTCCCCTGCACTCTTGCGTATGGGAGGTCCGTCGGCATAGTCAGGAACGTGCACGTCAAAACTGCTGCTGCTCCGTTTGCTGTGCTATGGCTCTGATACCAAAAAGGAATTAGCTAGTGCGCAAGTTGGGGCAATGGCGTGATTGATGCAGTGTGCAAGAACTCATGCTCATTGCTTAGGCTGCCCCCTTAGTCTGCTACACTAGAATCTAAGTATGAGAGCTCTGGTTTGTTACTCAAAAGTACGCGCGCCAGAGTTAGTGCTAGAAAGCAGCTGGAATGAAGCAATTACTTATTACGAATGAAGAATGAGCAACTGACTGAGACCCCTCCCAGTTCTAGCCTCACCTCAGCTCTATGAGGCTTGTTTCTCATAATAACAGTGTAGCGGATTCGACGGAATTCTTGAACGACTAGGCCAAAACCGCAGTGCTTGAGGGTCTCCGACCCTTAAGCCATCCCGTCTCACCGCCCACAGTCCCAGGTGACCCCGCTTGATCCACGTGGCTTCTTCGACCGGTCGGCGTGGCACTGCCATGCTACACTCCCCCCCACTAGGATTGAGAGCCGTGTCGGCATCTCCGGCAATCCCGACATGGGATTCGAGCCCTAGAGCTCTGATACCATCGTAATGGGTTGAGTCTCTAGTTCCTGTTCTGAAGTCGTCGTCGGAGTTCGCAGAATGGCGTTCTCAGTGCGAATCAGGGGTTAACCCCCTTCGCAGGACTGAGGGGCAATCGTCATCAACGACCCAGAGCAGGGAGAGTCAAGTATTTTGAGTCTCTGGAGGCTCATTCCGTTTTTCTCTGGAGGGATGGTGTAACCATCCCTCACTTCAGCAAGGAGCTGGCCCGCAACCAGCACTTTGCTGGCCGCCGGCCAGCTCGCTGCCGGCCGGCTGGACGGCCGGCGGCCGGCCAAGCAACCGGCCGGCCACAAGCCGGCCAGCCGCCAGCCGCCGATCGCGGCCTCAGCCCGATCGGCGGCTGAGGGGCCACGAGGGCCTCGAGGGCAAGGCCTCATGGCCTCGTGCCCTCGCCTCCCCCCCCTCGCCCTCCTTGCAAACGAGCAAGCGAGGACAAGGGATAGGGGGAGAGAGGGTGAGAGCGAGGATGAGACAAGAGCACGAGAGAATTCGGCGCAAAATCGCCGATCGTGCCTCGCACGTGACGATTTCGCGCCGACGCGTAAAAAACGAAACTCAAGTTTGTTTAGGACAAACTATGAGTTTCGAAAATAGAAAACTTGTGCGAATGCAAGAGTTCGAGGTAAAAACCTCCGGTTTGGGTCGCAAAACCAGGGTTAAGGTCAAAAACGGAAATGGGCCTCCGGAGACTCGAAATATTCGAGTCTCCCTGCTCTGGGTCATTGATGACGATTGCCCCTAAGTCCTGCAAAGGAGGTAAACCCCTGACGCGAACTGAGAACGCCATTCTGCAAACTCCATCGACGACTTTAGAGCAGGAGCTGGAGACTCGACCCGTTACAAACAGCCAACCGGAAAACTCCTAGCATTATCTTGTCCAGCAGAATTTCCTTGGTAAGCCTTGCCAGACACCAGAGAGCCCAAAACCCGGGTGTTGGCTACGAGGATTTATGGCTGCCCAAACTCGGGCGCCGACTACACAACTTCTGAGAGCCAACTACGATTATTGATGGCGTGACAACCAAGGGTAGCTGCCGATGGAGCTGGTCGTGTGAGGGTCCAGTGTCAGAAGCATGAGGAGGTGGAGAACCACACGCTTGGCTGCACGGCGACACGTCCACTCCACTCCACCAAACAGCGTCTTGTTGGCATCAACGTCCATCTACTCAATCATCTACATGAGCATGTACACCAAACGAGAGGTCACAGTATGAGTCTGTGAGGAAGTGCATGGGAAAAACAACATGTGTGGTCTCTGAAGATTAAGCCCGCGTGTGTGGATAGCACAATCGCTGTGAAAAGATAGATTCTGGAGATTTCTAGAAGCCACTATTCGAAAACATAGGTTAATCACAATGAACAGAGTTCAAGGTATTTTTCAAGGTTTGGCGAGCTAGTCTTGGCCCTAGTGTACTCCTCTCCTAGCTTGCTACAACAAGCTACTTGCACCTGTTTAGCGGTGCACTACTTGCACCTAATGCTTAGTGTGGGAAGTGATGGGTCGTCAATCGTCCGGATCGATGATCTGTCTTGTTTCTCGGTGACCGCCATGTTAGCTCAATGCCTCTTGGCAGTGGGTGCGGTCACCGTGTTGTACACGCCACCGGAGAACCGCAACCGTCGCACGGTCATAGTCGGAGGTCCGCCACCGAGATGACCCATCAACGAATGGCGTAACCATCGTGCCACTTGCCAAGAGGGTGACACACAACCTTGCATTGCGTGTTCGGAATGCACACACGAGGTTGCATTGGAAATGTTGGTTTTTTGCTTATCTCATTGTGCTCTGTTGTGTCCTCCCGGCTTGTGTACATCAGCGTACAGATGAGTGACGACGAGACTCGACACTATTGGAGTGTCGTCTGGTGGAGCCGACGCACGCTTAGGCCTACACGTAGTTCCCTAGAGCTTCCTCCCTACGACAACGTGCTACACTCCATCGGCAAGCCTCCTCGACGGTCGGGCCGCGGGCAGTCACTGCCACCGCAGATGCTATCTGCATGCAGCGAGCACTTGATCTGACTGTACTATTGCATCTACAGTTGTATGCTCTGTCTAGGGTTCATGTCTCATGTTGCGTGGCATTGTTTGGCATCACGGACCATCGTAGGCACTGCCTGGGTTTGGGCAGCCATTACTTTTCGCTGCTCTTTTTCTAGCTGTTTCTCATCACACGACTACGTTCGCAGCTTTGGTATTATGGTATGGTCCAGTTTTCAGGCAAAACAGACCACGCCGGGGTTTTGGGCTGTTGACCGTGTGGCAGGGCTCAACGAGAAAACCCTGCCTGGCAGAAAATAGGTCTAGGTCTGTTTTCTGACTGGCTAGTTAGCTGAGTAACAAGCTTTACACAGCTGAGGGGGAGCTAGAACTTGGAGGGGTCTCCCATTGTTGTTCATTCTTCATTCCTAGTCAGTCATTTTCAGTTTTCAGCTGCTTTCTGGCGCTGACACTAGCGCGCGCATTTCTGAGGAACAAACCTAGAGCATGCAGACTTAGGCTCTAGAGCGGCTGAATGATGGGGCATCAGACTAAGCAACGAGCGTGGAAACCCACACGCTGCATCAATAACACTGCTACCCCAAATTGTTGCCTAGCATTTCCAGCTAGGTATCAAAGCCAGAGCCTAGCAGCAGTAGCAGAAGACTGGTGTACAGGTATCACACAACGCCAGCACACCCCCATATGCGCCAGTGTAAGGGAAATGCTGCCGGATTATTTCTGGCAGCATTACCCCGCCTGGTGGTGGCGTCAGATTATTTCCCGCGGCCACTCGGCCAGGGGAAATGCTGCCGGATTTTTTCCGGCATCACTGACCCCCACGCATGACACGAGGAGGTGAGCGACCAGCGACGTCACGCATCGTGACAAAAAAGCACGTGGCAACGTCACCCAGGTACAGTGACCGGTAGTAGCAGCAAGCAGCAGTAGCAGCCCGCAGCAGCAGTAGCAGCTTGCAGGAACAGCAAGCAGTGGCAGCACTGGCCAGCAGTAGCTGCCCGTGGCAGCAGCACACAACATTAGTAGTAGCTCACAACAGCAGCAACCCGTAGTAGTAGCAGCCAGTAGCAACAGCTCGTAGTAGCAGCAGCATCGGCATCGAGCGGCATCTACAATAGTGAGAAGTAGTAGCACCAGCAGGCTATAGCAATGAGTACCAGCAGCAGCTGGCTGCAACAGCAGCAACAGCAAGCAAGAGCTAGCAGCAGCCAGCAGTAGTAGCAGCCAGCAGTAGCAGCAGCTGCAGCAGCTCGCAGCCCACTGCTCGCCACGAGAAGCGAGCTGCAAGCATCAAGCTTGCTGCTCGCAACAAGTAGCAAATTGCAAACAGCAAGTAATGAGCTCATTGCTCGTAGCTTGTTGCTCACAGTGAGCAGCAAGCTCGTTATGATGAACAAAAAGGGAAAAAAATCCCCCACCCCAGTAGTGGCTTTGTAGTGGCTGCAACCACTTCCATAGCCGCTGCAATAGCCATAGCAGCCATAACAGCACGTAACAGCTTAGTAGCAGCTTACCAACAGCAGCAACAATAGCAGCTACTACTGCAATAGCAGTTGTAGTAGCAGCAGCAGCCAGAACAGCCGCNAGCTCGTAGTAGCAGCAGCATCGGCATCGAGCGGCATCTACAATAGTGAGAAGTAGTAGCACCAGCAGGCTATAGCAATGAGTACCAGCAGCAGCTGGCTGCAACAGCAGCAACAGCAAGCAAGAGCTAGCAGCAGCCAGCAGTAGTAGCAGCCAGCAGTAGCAGCAGCTGCAGCAGCTCGCAGCCCACTGCTCGCCACGAGAAGCGAGCTGCAAGCATCAAGCTTGCTGCTCGCAACAAGTAGCAAATTGCAAACAGCAAGTAATGAGCTCATTGCTCGTAGCTTGTTGCTCACAGTGAGCAGCAAGCTCGTTATGATGAACAAAAAGGGAAAAAAATCCCCCACCCCAGTAGTGGCTTTGTAGTGGCTGCAACCACTTCCATAGCCGCTGCAATAGCCATAGCAGCCATAACAGCACGTAACAGCTTAGTAGCAGCTTACCAACAGCAGCAACAATAGCAGCTACTACTGCAATAGCAGTTGTAGTAGCAGCAGCAGCCAGAACAGCCGCAGCAGCAGCACCTGCAGTAGTAGCAGCAGCGGCTGCTGCACCAACAACTGCAGCAGCAGCAGCCGCAGCACCTGCTACAACAGTAGATCACGAGTAGTAGCAACAGCAGCAGCAGTAATGCCAGAAGCAATGGTTGCAACATCAACAACAGTTACCCTACAACTGCCACAGCAGAGGTCCTAGAACCAGCCGCTGTTGACATCTGCAGTCATCAGCTAACGTCACTGTTGACGTCACTGCTAACGTCATCAACAAAAAAAGGATGAAAAGAAGGGCAAATACTCTACAACAGTCACCTTGCAAAAACGCAGCAGCAGCTGCTGACGTCAGCCATTCTAGGCTGATGTCACTGTTGACATCAGCAACAAAAAAATGGGGAGCACCAAAACCCACTATGGCTAATAGCCCCAATGGGGAGGGGTTCTCCTCTACTGGGGGGAGCCCCAAGCCCCCCTTTCTTGCAGCAGCCGCAGTATTTGCATCAGCAGCAGCAGCAGCAGAAGCAATAGCAGCAGCAGCAGCAACAGCAACATTAGCAACAGAAGTAGCAGCAGCAGCAACAACAACAACAGCAGCAGTAGCAGCAGCAACAACAATAGTAGCAATCAACAGACTTTGTTGCCGGCACCTCCGACCCCCTGGCCGCCATTCAGCAACAGCTTGCCGCACTGACACAGAAACTTGCAGCAGTGAAGTCGTTGTCATCACAGACTCACACCAGTGCCCTGCCGCCTTTCCTTCCCCCTGGGCACGCTAGCCTCGCTATGACTGCTATGAACATTACCGTACTCATCTTTGATATCATGGTCGAGATTAACTTTACACTAGTAACTTAGATTCGTGCTTGCTTTAAGATATTCTTTTGTTTCCAAAACAAACGAACCGGGCCCTACTTGTAACCTTGATTTCATTTTCCCCCCCTTTTCCCCTCGTCATCCTAATTTCTAGCTCGAGCTTGACTTCGAGCACAGCCAATAAACTGCCGGGGGCCTCGAGTGCAAGCCACCGCCTACGTGTCCTGTGCATCAATGAGCGAACAAATTGTTGGAACAGGGCCAGATCCAGGTCACATCCACTCAAGCACGGCAAATGTGACTTGTACTCCCTCTTTTCTTTCGAAACACAACACACGAGGGTCGAGGGTATTCTTTTTGCATTTTCAAAATAGAACGAATTATATGCCCTCATAACCAAAAACATGAATCTGTATGAGAAAAAAAAACAATTAATATCAAATCCAAAGATTGATACAATACTTGGCATAGCATCAGACGTAGAGCCAGTGGCAGAAAATGACTTCAATCCTTGGCCCCACTTTGGGTGCCGGCTGCAAGCCAAAGGAATTTGAGACCCCGTCCCGCCGCTTCAGGCCAAAGACAGTTCCGGAGCTGGGAACTCAGTTTCCGCATATGGGTACAGGGTGAGGGCTTGTGGGTGTACTACATCCTTCCGTAGGACTCCACCCATGCCGACGACCTGTATGACACTGGTCACGCCGTACGTACCCTTGTCCGAGTCGCTTTTACGGCTTCATGCCTGGCCCTAGAGCCCTTCCTCGGCGACTCCACTACTGGTAGGACCCCAGACCCTGCGGCCGCATGGCATGTCCTCACCCGTCCCCATCGCCTATCGAGTGAGGCTGAGACCAGCCGCCTGCTACGGGAGTTCAACTCCCTGCAAATGGAGGAGGCCGAGACGGTCACCTCCTAGTGGCAGCGGGTTGAGGACATCCTCCATTGCCTAGGCACCATCTGCTCCACCCCCTCTGGTCGCGCTCCTCACCATCAAGCACGGTGCCCCCGACGCATACGCCAACGTCTTTGTCCACTACTCCCAAGATGCCATTTCCACTATGGCGGCTTATGGCACCCTCATGCCCTGGGCATACGAGCTCTTCCTTAGGATTGAGAAAACTTGTCTAGAATCCCACATCCAGCGCACAAAGGCCCTCGCCTCCCCTGCAGTCGCCTTTGTGGCCGTCGCTTCCCCCGCAGTAGTTGCATCTACCAGCTCCTCATCATCGGCAAACAAGAAGTGCAAGGGCAAAGAAGGCAAGTGCCCTCAGCAGCAACAACAGCAATAGCAGCCGACTGCGTCTAGTATTGGTGGCTCGGTCTGCCACAACTGTGGCCAGCCAAGACATGGGTGGTACACTTGCCCGTTACCAACGGACGAGGCGTACGCCATAGCCACCATGCGTTGCTAGTATGAGTGCCGTCTCGCCTGTGCCGCCGTTGTTGTCGCCGGCCCTGATGCCTCCACCCTGTCCAACAGCACCACTCCTCCGACAGCTTCGCTGGTCCCTCCATCGTGAGGTCCACGGCAGCATCATCCGCAGCCATCGACGCCTCTGTTTCCATCTCCAGTGCAGTCCTGCCTCTATCCAAGCTCTGGCACACTCACTATGCACTCCTTCTACACTCCCGGACCGTCCACACGCGAGCCTCAGTTGGACCAGATCATCGCGCTCCATCTTGGCTTGCCTCGCCCTTCCCCCAAGGGAAGTGCGAGTTGCATTACCACTTGCCCGTCTGACCTGCCTTGCATGACTGAGACTGAGTTTCCATCATGTCCTGCTTCCTCATTCGCCTCGTGGTCTCCCGTGCCCTCTACCCCTCTCTGTGAGGACGTCGCGTGACTTAATGATTGACAGTCGCGGTTCGTGCCATCGTCCACCGCATCAGCGTCCCTTGCTTGCTTCCATGTGACTGTTTGTGATTTGGCGACTCTGGTCCAGGACCCTGTCGAGACTTGGATTATCGACTCTGGGGTTATGCATCACATGACCACCTCTCACAAGGCCATTAGTGTGCTTGGTCCTGTTGGCAGTGTGTCTGGTGTCCGAACGAGCTCCGAACAGGTGTTACCTGTCTGCGGATCGGCATCGTTCATTTCTGTGAACCCGCGGGTGATGTTTTCGTGACCGACGTCCTCTTCGTCCCAAGTCTTGAGCTTAGCCTTCTGTCCATCATTTCCCTTGACCGCATGAGCATGGACGTTCTGCACTCGCGTAGCATTGGCATTGTGTCGTTACGTCCGTCCAATCTTGTCATTCTGCATGCCATCGCCCGTGGCAACCTGTGGCATGTACCTTGTATGTCCTCCCATCCCCCCATCCCCTCCTCGTCCGCCCCGACGGGCCATTTCCTTGTCACCAACACATTGTCCGTGCACCACACCCGTCTCTTGCACCACCGCCTTTCCCACGTGCACTCTTCTATGATCGACAACATGCTCCGCACCCAGTAGGCCAAGGGTCTAGACCCGGACTCCTTCCCCTGGCCGTGCCCCACAGAGTGCATTGATTGCACTTAGGGCAAGATGCACCGCTCCACCTACCCCCTTTCATTCTCCCGTGCCTCCGCCCCTCTGGACCCCGTCCATTCCGATGTCATGGGTCCTCTCCCTACTGATTTTGTCAAGGAGCATGGCTGCTATGTCCTCACCCTCACTAACGACCACTCTCGCTACCACTGGGTCTTCTGCCTTTGGTAGAAGAGCGATGTCACTCAGACCATTCAGGACTGGCTTGTCCGTGCCGAGTACAAGTGTGGTCGGCCTCTTTGTCCCTTTCACTCTGAACACGGTGGCGAGTAAATGCAAGAGACCACAACTTTCCTCGCCTCCCGCGGTATCTACCACGAGATGTCGGCACCTTGCAAACCGGCCCAGAACGGCGTCTTCGAGCGGTGGAACCACACCATGGCTAACACCGTCCGTACCATGCGAGTCGCATCCGGCCTCTCTGATGGCTTCTACTTCAAGGCCATGGCCTACATGACGTGGGTCTGGAATCGGATTCTCCACGGACTCCTTCCACGCCAATCTACGCCGTATCAGCACTGGTGCGGTCAGCGTGCTGACCTCCACCCAGCTCTTGCCTGGGGTTGCGTGGCCATTGTGTCGCTGCCCGCCCCCCAGCAGGGAGGCCAACTCCCCCACCTGTGGGTGCCCTCGCACCTTTCTCGGTGTCTCATGTTAGTCCAAGCTTGGCGCTTCTGTAATCCCTCCCGTAAATGCATCGTCGCGAGTCACGATGCCCTTTTCTTTGAAGAGCTTTTTCTTTGCGACCTCATCCACTCCGGCTCGTCGGTGTCCCTCCCATC
The DNA here is from genome assembly GCA_023375785.1 of Penium margaritaceum. NCBI lineage: Eukaryota > Viridiplantae > Streptophyta > Zygnematophyceae > Desmidiales > Peniaceae > Penium > Penium margaritaceum. The sequence continues at coordinate 27,047 of SZWC01014247.1, read as the reverse complement.
GGGGGGGGGAGTGGTGAGTCCATTCCCCGTCCTGCCGCTTTTGGGCGGCATATCACATGGTCCCTCCGAGCCGGTGGTCCCAGTCATGTCCGCTGGCCCCTCCAAGCCGGCATCCCCAGTTGCGTCCGCAGGTTCCTCTGGGCCAGCACCCTTAGTCGCGTCCGCTGGCCCCTACGGCCAAGCAGCCCCAGTCGCGTCCACTGGCTTCTCCAAGTCAGCAGCCCTAGTCGCGTCCGCTCGCCCCTCCGGGCTGGCATCCCCAGTCATGTCCGCAAGCTCCTCTGGGCCGGCAGCCCCAGTCACGTCCGTTGGCACCTCTAGGCCGGTAGCCCCTGGCGCGTTTCTTGGTCCCTCCGGGCCAACAGCTCCGGTGGAGTCTGCTGGTCCATCCGTGCCACCAGCCCCGTCTGCGTCCGCTGGTCCTTCCGGGCCGGCAGACCCGTCCGCGTCCGCTGGTCCCTTCGCACCAGCAGCTCCGTCTGCCTCCGCCAGCACCTCGGACTCGGTTCCATCTATTGCCCTACCGCGCTACACACGTGGTCCAGGCGGCAGCCTCCGACCCACGGCGTCCGTCAGCGCGCAGATCACCACACCACGCGATGTGGCGCCTCCGCCCCCGTCACCCCACGCGTCTCTTCCACTCCTACGATAGTGAGTGGGGACCCCGGCACCAAGGCCCTCGGCCTAACCACTTCAGTCATCATTGCACACCTCCACGCGGGCTCCGCACAGGGCTACGCCATGCTCCATCAGGAGCATTGGCATGATGTCACGGTTGCACTCACACGTGTCTCACCTTGAGCTTGAGATACACACGCCCTTGCGGTCTGCTCCACGGCGTGCCCGGAGGATCTAGCCACCTTACGCGAGGCTTTTTCCTCCCCCGAGGCCACATATTGGGATGTTGCTTGCACCGACGAGCTCGTTGATATCCGACAGCACCACGTGTATGACCTTGTCGATCTCCCTCCAAGTCGGAATGCCATCGGTGCCAAGTGGGTCTTCAAGCGCAAGTGGAAGCCGGAAAAGTCCTTAGACAAGTACAAGGCCCGCCTCACATCCAAGGGGTTCGCTCAGGACCCTGGGGTTGATTACGACCAGATCTTTGCCCCAGTTAGCCGATTCTCCACTAGCCAGGCGCTCTTTTGGCCTGGTTGCCTAGCACAAGTAGGAGTTGCATCAAATGGACGTGAGCGGCGCTTTCCTCCATGGCTCGCTCGAGGGTGAGGAGCTCTACATGGTACAGCCTCCAAGCTTTGACGACGGCACTGGGAAGATCTGGCGGCTGCAAAACGCCCTCTATGGCCTGAAGCAGTCGCCTCGGTGCTAGAACCAGGAGATTAGTCGCACACTCCTCCACGACGGCCTCCTGCTTACCCCGCACTGTTCATCACCCTACAAGGCCAGACCTTCGCCGCTGTCTTGGTGTACGTTGACGATCCCCTCCTTGCGTCGCGAGACGTGGCAGCCATCCAGTGCATCAAGGACCTGCTGCACACCGCCTACCAGATGAAGGATCTCGGGTTCACCCGAGTCTTCCTGGGCATGGAGCTCGAGTACGATCGCTCCCAGGGCAACCTACAAGTCCATCTGGCCGCCTATGTACAGACTCTGTCCACTCGCTTCGCCGAGGAATTGCCCCTCGTGCCGAGCGTATCCACACCCATGTCATCCGATGGCCACACGAAGCTAAAAAGTTCTGACCTAGCCGTTGTGGGGGAGCCACTTGACGTGACCTCGTATCTGTGAGTCATCGGGTCACTCATGTTCCTGGCGCCGATGACGCACCCAGATATCGCATTCGCCGTCAACCTCCTGGCTCAGTTCTCTCAGGAGCATCGTCACCTTCACTTCGAGGCCGCGATCCAAGTACTGCACTATGTCATCTTGACTGTGCAATGAGGTTACATGTTCCACCGACAGTCTGTTGTCGTTGTGGGCTACACCAATAGTGACTGGACCGGCAATCCGGACGGTAAGAGCCGCACAGGTTGGATCTTTCTGGTTGGCGGCACGGCTGTATCCTAGCATAGTGGCAAGTAGGGGTCCATTGCATGCAGCACTGGTGAGGCTGAATACGTAGCCCTTGGTTCAGGAGCATGTGAGAGCGTGTCGTTGCGGTGTCTGTTGTCCGAGTTGCGTCAGTCCATCGCATCCTTCACGTTGCATTGTGACAAAGAGAGTGCCATGGCCATCGCCGACAATGACGGCGTGCATCACACACACTCAAAGCATATCAATGTCGAGTATCACTATGTGCGTTCATTGTTGCAAGACGGCAGCGTCAGCATTGTGTGGGTTGAAACAGCACGGCAGCTGACTGACTTCTTAACCAAGGCACTGAAGCGCGACTCGTTCAAGACTGTGAGTTCAGTTAAAATGCGTCTGTGAGTTGCACTATTTGTTTGGCCTGCATCTATATGTGCCCTGGGAGAGTCTGTCTGTTGAATGTGTCACTGCACGTCCATGTGCACTATGCCTGTGAGTCATTGGGGAGTTTTTTTTTGCATCTCTCATTGTGCTCTGTTGTGTCCTCCCGACTTGTGTACATCGGCGTGCAGATGACTGACGATGAGACTCGACACTGCTGGAGTGTCGTCCGGTGGAGCCGACGCACGCTGAGGCCTACAAGCAGTTCGGTGGAGCCTCCTCCCTACGGCAACGTGCCCAGCTCCATCGGTAGGCCTCCTCGGAGGTCAGGCCGCTGGCGTTCACTGCCACCGCAGATGCTATTTGTATGCGTCCAGCGCTTGATCTGACTGTACTTTTGCATCTGCAGTGTCATGCTCTGTCTACGGTCCATGTCTCATGTTGCATGGCACTGTTTGGTGTCATGGACCATGGTAGGCATTACCTGGGTTCGGGCAGCCATAATTCTTCACTTCTAGTTTTCTAGTTGTTTCTCACTGCACGACTGCGTTCGCAGCGTTGGTAATATGGTATGGTCCAGTTTTTCAGGCAAAACGGATGACGCCTAGGTTCTGGGCTCTTGGTCGTCTGGCGGGGCTCACCGAGAAAACCCTGCCTGCCAGAAAATAGGTCTAGGTCTCTTTTCTGATTGGCTGGTTAGCTGAGTAACAAGCTCTACAGAGCTTGGGGGAGGCTAGAACTTGGAGGGTCCCCCATTGTTGTTCATTCTTCATTCCTAGTCAATCACTTTCAGTTTTCAACTGCTTTCTGGCGCTAACACTGGCGCGCACATTTCTGAGTAACAAACCCAGAGCATCTAGACTTAAACTCTAGAGCGGCAGACTGAGGGGGCAGCAGACTACGCAACAAGCGTAGAATCCCGCACGCTGCATCAACAACGCTGCTGCCCCAACTTGCTGCCTAGCATTTCCAGCTAGAAACCCCACCTTCAATGGCGTGATCCTCACGTCCTCGCTCGCTCGCTTGCTCCTTCTCGCGTCCGCGGTTGAGTGAAGTCGAGCTCAACCGCAACCTAAATTTTTGTAAATCAGAAGAAAAAAAAAGGTCCAAATGCCAAACAAACACGGTTGAGACCCCAAGTATGTCAGAAAGAGATGGGCACCTTGTTACTGTACGAGGCAAGTGACTCCCTCTACTATATGGAAGTGATAACATCATCTTACTCCTTGATTCTCGCTATGAGGAGTCGTTTCATCACAAATATTTTGTGTACAAGCGGCTTGGATTGATGGATGACGCTGTTTTTTTGCCGCGCTTCAGTTGCAAATGTACAACTCTTAAAGTAGTCCCCATTGCTACTCAACCATACCAAACACGAGCAACATGAGCGTCTTTGTGTTCTTCTTTACAAAGGTCTCCTTTTACGCTTTTGTTGTTGTCGCTTCGTTGAGGACTTCCGTTCTCTTCACGATATGCAATAGCTCCTTGTGCACGAGGTGGATCTCAAAGAGTCACCTCCATAGCCTAAACTCTGGGCCGTCTACATACTTTTGGATGGGTTGCTTCATCTCTCTCTCTCTCTCTCTCTCTCTCTCTCCTCTCTCTCTCTCTCTCTCCTCTCTCTCTCTCTCTCTCCCTCTCCCTCTCTCTCTTCCCTCTCTCTCTCTCTCTCACACATGTTGGTTGTTTGCGCTCATTGTGCTCTGTTGTGTCCTCCCGGCTTGTGTACATCGGCGTGCAGATGACTGACGGCAAGACTCAACGCCGGTGGAGTGTCCTCCGGTGGAGCCGACGCACGCTGAGGTCGTCTTGCTGTTCGCTGGAGCCTCCTCTCTCCGGCGACGTGTTCAGCTCCATCGGCAGGCCTCCTCGGCGGTCGCACTGCCGGCAGTCACTGCCGCCGCAGTCGCTGTTTGCATGCGTCTAGCACGTACTGTCGTGCCTGCGTCGTCGTGCACTGCCTAGGGTCCCAGTTGCGTGTTGCATGACCCTGTTTGGCAGCATAAACCGTCGTGGGCACTATCTGGGTTTAGGCTGCCATAACTCCTCGTTACTATTTTTCTAGCAGATTCTGACCGCACGGCTGCGTTTGCAGCGTCGGTATTATGGTATGGTCCAGTTTTCAGGCAAAACGGACGACGCCCGGGGGGGGTGGGGGGGGGCTAGAACTTGGAGGGGTCCCCCATTGCTGTTCATTCTTCATTCCTATTCAGTCATTGTCAGTTTTCAGCTGCTTTCTGGCGCTAACTCTGGCGCACGCGTTTCTGAGTAACAAAACCCAGAGCCTCCAGACTTAGACTCTAGAGCAGCAGACTGAGGGGGCAGCTGACTTAAGCAACGAGTGTGGAAGCCCGCACGCTGCATCAACAACGCTGCTGCCCCAACATGCTGCATACTTTCTAGCTTGGTATCAGAGCCAGAGCGTAGCAGCAGTTGCAGAAGACTGGCGAACAGGTGCCAGACAACGCTGGCGGACTTCCCATACGCGCCAGTGCAGGGGAAATGCTGCCGGATTTTTTCCGACAGCATTGACCCTCCTGGTGGCGGCGTCAGAATTTTTCCCACGGCCACTGGGCCAGGGGAAATGCTGCCGAAATTCTTCGGCAGCACTGACCCCCACGCGTGACGCGAGGAGGTGAGCGGCAGGCAGCGTCTGACGGCTGTGGGCGACGACGCACGCGGCAACGTCACCCAGGTGCAGTGACTGGCACCACCAGCAGCAGCAGGCAGAAGCAGTAGCTTGCAGCACCCTGCAGCAATAGTAGCTCGCAGCAGCAGTAGCAGCAGCTTGCAGTAGCAGTAGCAGCAGCTCGCAGCAGCAGCAGCAGCAGGAGCCCGCAGAAGCAGCAGCTTGCAGCAACAGCAGCAGCAGCGTGGAGCAGCAGCAGTAGCATGCAGCAGCAGCAGCAGCCCGCAGCAGCAGCCGGCTGCAGCAGCCCGCAGCAGCAGCACGCAGCAGCAGCAGCACGCAGCAACTGCAGCAGCGTGCAGCAGCAGCAGCGGGCTGCAGCAGCTGCTGCAGCGAGCTGGAGCAGCCAACAGCTCCAGCAACAGCAGTAGCAGCAGCTGCCGGCTGCGGCTGCTGCTGCCCGCTGCTCGCAGCGAGCGAGCAGCGAGCAGCAGCCCGCTGCTGCCAGCAAGCAGCAGCTCGCTGCTGCTGGGCGAGCATCAGCCCGCTGCTCGCACCAGACAGCGGGTTGCTGCCCGCTGTGACAAGAGAAAAAAAAAACAACAAAACGAAAAAAAAAGGCGAACACAAAAATCCCCCACCCCCGCTACAGCAGCCTACAGCTGCAGCGAGCAGCTCCTGCAGCTCGCAGCAGCTGTAGCGAGCAGCTGCTGTAGCCCGTAGCAGCTGCAGGAGCTCTCAGCTGTAGCAGCGAGCTGCAACAGCTCGCTGCTGCAGTAGAAGCAGGCACAGCTGCTGCTGCAGCTCGTCTCACGAGCAGCAGCAGCTACAGCACCCGCAGCAGCAGCATTAGCAGCTGTAGCAACAGTAGCAGCTGTTGCAGCAGCAGCAGCAACAGCAACAGCAGCAGCAGCAGCAGCAGCAGCAGCTGCAGCAGCAGCTGCAGCAGCAGCAGCAGCGGCAGCAGCAGTAGCAGCAGCAACAGCAGTAGCAGCAGTAGCAACAGCAGCAGCAGCAGCAGCGGCAGCAGCAGCAGCAGCAGCAGCAACAGCAACAGTAGTAGCAGCAGCAGCAGTAGCAACAGCAGCAGAAACAGCAGCAGCAACAGCAGCGGCGGCAGCTACAGCAGCATCAGCACCAACAACAGCAGCGGCGGCCCCAACATTCCCCGCTGTTGACATCAGCACCCCTCTGCTAACGTCACTGTTGACGTCACTGCTGACGTCACTGCTGACATCATCAACAAAAAAAAGGAACAAAGGGCAAGGGGGAAAGCACCTACAACAAGAAAAAAAAAGAGGGACACCAAGGCATGGCTGATAGTCCAGGCGAGGGGGGGTCCTCCTCTGATGGGGGGACCCCCACCCCTCCTTTCTTGCAGCGCTTGCTGCAGCATCAGCAGCAGCAGCAGCACCCGCCGCCGCTGCAGCAGCAGCAACCGCCGCCGCCGCAGGACCAGCAGCTACCGCTGCCGCCGCCGCCATTGCAGCAGCAGCAGCCACCGCCTCTCCAGCAGCAGCCGCCACCGCTACAGCAGTAGCCGTCGCTCATACAGCAGCAGCCACCGCCGCTGCAGCAGCAGCAGCCGCCGCCTCTACAACAGCAGCCGCCACCGCTACAGCAGTAGCCGTCGCTCATACAGCAGCAGCCACCGCCGCTGCAGCAGCAGCAGCCGCCGCCTCTACAACAGCAGCCGCCACCGCCGCTGCAGTAGCAGCCGCCGCCGATACAGCAACAGCCACCACCGCAGCAGCAGGAGCAGCCGCCCCCTCCACAACAGCAGCAGCAGTAGCAGTAGCTGCCGCCCGCTGGTGTCGTCGGCGGCAATCTTGAACCCCTTGCGGCTCTTCAGCAATAGCTCGCCGCCCTGACGCAGCAGCTTGCTGCGCTACAGCCGGTAGCCGCCCGGACTGCCACCAGTGGTCCACCATCGTTCGTCCCTCCAGGGCACGCCAGCCCCGCTGTGTCTGCTGCCACCTACTACCTGGCACAGCAGCAGACTCAGTGCCAGCGGTAGACAGTCACTTCCGTCCTTGGCCCCACTCCGGGTGCCTGCCGCAGGCAGAAGGACTTTGAGACGCCGCCGCCGCCGCTTCAGGCCGGCGAGCAGTTCCGGAGCTGGGAGCTCAGCTTCCGGATCTGGGCGCAGGGTGAGGGCCTCTGGGCATATTACACCCTCCCTTATGACTCCACCCAGGCCGACCAGCTGTATGACGCTGGTCGCGCCGTCCGTGCCCTCGTCCCAGTCGCCCCTCCAGCTTCCCGCCTGGCCTTAGAGCCTTTCCTCGGCGACGTCACGGCTGGCGACATCCCAGACCCTGCAGCCACCTGGCACGTCCTCACCAGGCCCCATCGCCTGTCTAGCGACGCTGAGATCAGCCGTCTGCTCCGGGAGTTCAACTCCCTGCACATGGGGGCGACCGAGACGGTCACTGCCTACTGGCAGCGGGCAGAGGACATCCTCCGTCGTCTCGGCACGTCTGCTCCTCCCCCTCTGTCCGTGCTCCTCACCATCAAGCGCGGCGCCACTAGCGACTACGCAGACTTCTTCGTTCACTACCCCAAGGACGTCCTCTCCACCATGGCGACCCAGGGCACCGTCATGCCCTGGGCATACGAGCTCTTCCTCCGCATTGAGGAAGCTCGCCAGGAGTTCCTGCTCCATCAAACGGAGGCGCTCGCATCCCCTGTTGTCGCCTCCCCTACTGTCGCCTCCCCTGCTGTTGCCTCCGTGGCTGTCGCCTCTCCCGCCGCAGCTACCTCATCGTCGTCGGGGAAGAAGAAGAAGAGTCGGAACAAGAAAGGCAAGGGTCAGCCGCAGCAGCAGCAGCATCAGTCATCGACTGGGTCCAACGGTGATGGCTCGGTCTGCCACAACTGTGGTCAGCCCGGGCACGGGTGGTACACGTGCCCTCTCCCGACGGACGAGGCGCGCGTCATCGCTACCATGCGGCGCCAGCGGGACCGCCGTCTCGCATCTGCCGCCGTCGCCGCTGCTGGCCCTTCCACCTTGACCTCGTCCAGCGGCTCTACCACTCCGGCAGCTCCGCCTGTCCCGCAGACACCTGCGCCGCAGCAGTACTACCCGCAGCCGTCGGCGTCTCCGCTCCCTTCACCGGCGCGGTCCTCCTACTACCTGGGCTCCGGCACCGTCACTCCGCATTCCGTCTATGCTCCCGGGCCCTCCTCCCGTGAGCGTCAGCTGGAGCAGTTCATCGCGCTCCAGCTCGGCCTGCCTCGCCCTCCTCGCCAGGGAAGTGCGAGTTGCATCACCTCCTGCCCTCCTGCCCAGCCCTGCATGACTGAGACTGAGCTGTGGTCGTGTCCCGTTTCCGCTTTTGTCTCATCGTCGCCCGTAGGCTCCTCCGCCCCTCTTCTTGATGATGTTGCTTGGCTTGACGATTGGCAGTCCCGTTTCGCGCCTCCGTCCACCGCGTCCGCGTCCCTCGCCTGCTGCCATGTGACCGTTAGTGATCTCGCAACCCCGGTCCAGGACCCTGCTACGACCTGGATCATCAACTCCGGGGCCACGCATCACATGACGGCCTCTCGTGAGGCCTTCAGTATGCTCGGTCCTGTCGGCGATGTCTCCGGTGTCCGGACAGGTTCCAGCCAGGTGTTACATGTCCGTGGTGTTGGTGTCGTTTGTTTTCGTGGTCCTGCCGGTGACGTCTTCCTGACCGATGTCCTCTTCGTCCCTGGTCTAGAGCTCAGCCTCCTGTCCGTGACTGCCCTTGACCGCATGAGCATGGATGTAGTTCACTCACGTGGTGTTGGCACTGTGTCGTTGCATCTGTCTGGTCTTGTCGTCTTGCACGCCACCGCCTGTGGCAACCTGTGGCATGTTCCTCATCTCTCCTGTTCTCCTCCCGCCTCCTCCTTGTCGGCCGCCACAGGCCATGTGCTCGTCACCAGTACGCTCTCTCCTCAGCACACCCGCCTCTTGCACCGCCGCCTCTGCCACGTCCACTCTGCCGCTGTGGACAGCATGCTTCGCACCCGGCCTACCTCTGGCCTTGACCCGGAGACGTTCCCTCTCCCGTGCCCCACTGAGTGCATTGACTGCACCTGGTGCACGCGTACCACCCCCGGTCCACGAATTGTTCTGGGCAAATGGAACGCCGGAATGGAGAGGCGAAAAATGCGGAGCGTAGGAGCAGTTGTACAACACTGCCACGTATGATCATCCGAAAGAACAACAGGTGTGGGAGCGCAACGCACGTCGGGAGCAGCGAGCGCAAGCACACGCTCGGTGCACACGTACGACCCTCGGTCCACGAATTTTTCTGGGAAAATGGAACGCCGGAATGGAGAGGCAAAAAGTGCGGAGCGTAGGGGCAGTCGTACAGCACTGCCATGTATGATCATCCCGAAGAAACACCGAGCATGGGTGCGGAACGCGCGTCGGGAGCAACGAGCGCAGGCACGCGCCCGGTGCACGCGTACGACCCTTGGTCCACGAATTGTTCCGCGGAAATGGAACGCCGAAACAGAGAGGCAAAAAATGCGGAGGGTAGCGGCAGTCGTACAGCACTGCCACGTATGGTCATCCTAAAGAAACAAGGAGCGTGGGTGCGGAACGCGCGTCTGGAGGAGCGAGCGCAGACACGAACCCAGTGCACGCGTACAACCCCCGGTCCACGAATTGTTCCGGGCAAATGGAATGCCGAAATGGAGAGGCAAAAAATGTGGAGCGTAGGGGCAGTCGTACAGCACTGCCACGTACGGTCATCCCGAAGAAACACTGAGCGTGGGTGGGGAACACACGTCGGGAGCAGCGAGCGCAGGCACGCACCCGGTGCATGCGTACGACCCCCGGTCCACAAATTGTTCCGGGAAAATGGAACGCCGGAATGGAGAGGCAAAAAATGCGGAGCATAGGGGCAGTGGTACAGCACTGTCACATACGATCATCCCAAAGAAACACTGAGCGTGGGTGAGGAACGCGCTCCACAGCACGCCCGGAGGACCCAGCCACCTTACGCGAGGCACGAGCCTCTCCTGAGGCCGTACACTGGGACGCTGCTTGCGCCGATGAGCTCGCTGCTATCCGACAGCACCACGTATACGACCTCGTCGACCTTCCTCCAGGTCGGAAGGCTATCGGCGCCAAGTGGGTCTTTCGGCGCAAGTGGAAACCCGACTGGTCCCTGGACAAGTACAAGGCCCGCCTCACTGCCAAGGGGTTTGCCCAGGTCCCTGGGGTTGACTATGACCAGATCTTTGCCCCAGTTGGCCGGTTCTCTACCAGCCGAGCGCTCTTCAGCCTGGTCGCCCAGCATGGGTGGGAGCTGCATCAGATGGATGTGAGCAACGCTTTTCTCCATGGTTCACTGGAGGGTGAGGAGCTTTACATGGTGCAGCCACCAGGATATGACGACGGCACCGGGAGAGTGTGGCGCCTGCGTAAGGCCCTTTATGGCATGAAGCAGTCACCTTGGTGCTGGAACCAGGAGATCAGCAGCACGCTCCTTCGTGGTGGGCTCCAGCGCAGCACCGCGGACCCTGCACTGTTTGTCAGTCCGCGAGGCCAGACCTTCGCTGCTTTTCTGGTGTACGTCGACGACCTTCTCATTGTATCGCCAGACACGGCCGCCATCCAGCGCATCAAGGTCCTGCTGCACGCCACCTACCAGGTGAAGGATCTCGGGTCTGCCCGAGTCTTCTTGGGCATGGAGCTCGAGCATGATCGCTCCCAGGGCATCCTCCATGTCCATCAGGCTGCTTATGTGCAGACTCTGTCCACTCGCTTTGCCGAGGACCTGCCACTCGTGCCGAGCGCATCCTCACCCATGTCGCCCGATGGCCAGGTGAAGCTGAAGAGTCCTGACCCAGAAGTTGTGGGGGAGCCAGTTGACGTGACCACGTACCTGCGAGTCATCGGGTCACTGATGTTCCTGGCGACGACAACGCGTCCAGACATCACGTTCGCCGTCAACCTCCTGGCCCAGTTTTCTCAGGAGCCGCGTCACCTCCACCACGAGGCCGCGATCCGAGTACTGCGCTATGTCGTCTCGACTCCTTGGCGAGGTCTCATGTTCCGCCGTCAACCGTCTGTTGTCGTAGTGGGCTATACCGATAGCGACTGGGCCGGCAGTCCGGACGGTAAGAGTCGCACAGGCTGGATCTTTCTGATTGGCAGCACGGCTGTGTCCTGGCGCAGTGGCACGCAGGGATGCATTGCACGCAGCACTGCTGAGGCTGAGTACGTGGCTCTTGGATCAGGCGCGTGTGAGAGTGTGTGGTTGCGTCTTCTGCTGTCCGAGTTGCGTCAGTCTGCCCCATCCATCACGTTGCATTGTGACAATGAGAGTGCCATGGCCATCGGCGACAATGACGGCGTGTATCACACACGCACAAAGCACATCAACGTTGAGTATCACTATGTGCGTTCATTGTTGCATGACGACAGCATCAGCATCATGTGGGTTGAGACAGCACGGCAGTTGGCTGACTTCCTGACTAAGGCACTGAAGCGCGACTCGTTCAAGAAGGCTGTGAGTTCGGTCGGCGTGCGTCCGTGAGTGCCTCTCTCTTTATCTCTTCCTGCGTCTCTGCATGCCCTAGGGGAGTGTGGATGTTGACCGTGTCTCTGCCCGCCCATGTGCACTACGCCTGTGAGTCATGGGGGAGTGTTGGTTGTTTGCGCTCATTGTGCTCTGTTGTGTCCTCCCGGCTTGTGTACATCGGCGTGCAGATGACTGACGGCAAGACTCGACGCCGGTGGAGTGTCGTCCGGTGGAGCCGACGCACGCTGAGGTCGTCTCGCTGTTCGCTGGAGCCTCCTCTCTCCGGCGACGTGTTCAGCTCCATCGGCAGGCCTCCTCGGCGGTGGCACTGCCGGTAGTCACTGCCGCCTCAGTCGCTGTCTGCATGCGTCCAGCACGTACTGTCATGCCTGCGTCGTCGTGCACTGCCTAGGGTCCCAGTTGCGTGTTGCATGACCATGTTTGGTAGCATAAACCGTCGTGGGCACTATCTGGGTTTAGGCTGCCATAACTCCTTGCTACTATTTTTCTAGCAGATTCTGACTGCACGGCTGCGTTCGCAGCGTCGGTTTTATGGTATGGTCCAGTTTTCAGGCAAAACGGACGACGCCCGGGTTTTGGGCTGTCGACTGCCTGGCAGGCCTCACCAAGAAAACCTGCCAGCCTGAACTGAGCTATTTTCTGATTGGCTGATGGACTGAGTAACAAGCTCTACAGAGCTGGGGGGGGGGGCTAGAACTTGGAGGGGTCCCCCATTGCTGTTCATTCTTCATTCCTATTCAGTCATTGTCAGTTTTCAGCTGCTTTCTGGCGCTAACTCTGGCGCGCACGTTTCTGAGTAACAAAACCCAGAGCCTCCAGACTTAGACTCTACAGCAGCAGACTGAGGGGGCAGCTGACTTAAGCAACGAGCATGGAAGCCCGCACGCTGCATCAACAACGCTGCTGCGCCAACATGCTGCATAGTTTCTAGCTACACACACACACACACACTGTCTCTCTGTTTCTCTCTCTCTCTCTATCTCTCTCTCTCTCTCTCTCTCTCT
>SZWC01014247.1:1473-14150 GCA_023375785.1 Penium margaritaceum | reverse complement strand
GCACGCACGCACGCACGCACGCACGCACGCACGCACGCACGCGCGTGCGCGCACACGCACGCACGCACGCACGCACGCACACACACACACACACACACACACACACACAAGACCTCCCCTACTAAGATCGTTTCTACGAGGGTCTGGAGTCAATTTTAATGCAACACTAACTTCACTGATACCTGCAACGTACTGAAGATCAAGAGGTTGAGTTGAAGTTGAAGACTTCAGAAATTGCTCTTTGGACCAAGGGGTCTTTGAATCTACCTCCTTGTTAAGGACAACAGCAATTTCATGGCGAGCGTTATCACATTGCGCTGGGAGAAAATAAGTTGGAATTCACAAGAAATGCCTAGTCTAGGTGTGTGATGGTTTTCTGTTCTGTTCTAACCCAGGGTTCACACTGCATGCAGTGCAGGATCAACGCTGCTCACTTGAGGTGAATGTGGAATCCTTCACCGCAAGTCTAGTCAGCCAGGCAGCCAGCCAGACAGCAAGTTAGGCAATCACGGCACTGCCTGTTCAGAATGGAAAGGGCAAGGTGCTTGTGCTGCACCTCCGGCTGTACCGGTCGGAAGAAGCGAAGAGCGGGCTGGAGCGGGCTGGATGGACGTCGACGGAATGAGTTCTTTGTCTCTCAAAAGGTTGGGAGGATGTGCGCCTGCATCCGGAGGCATGGCCAGTCTGCTCTTGCTGCTGCTGGTTCTGCTGAGCACGGCATCGCTGCTGCTGTTCCTGCTGCTGTCATGACGTCCAGCACGGGGAACCATGGCGCGTGCCAAAAAACAAGAGTGCGCTTGGTTTGGAGGAAGATGGCATGTGCGTCGTCATCCTCACTGCAATCCCCCCTGAAGTTGATGTTACAGTTGTCTTTGACGTTCCCACTCGCGCCATGCGCACGTCTGCTACGGGCTGCCTCAGTCACGTTGAAACTCACACGTAGTGGAGGCTCGTGGGGCAGGGCCAGAGGATTCCAGGGGTTCCTTTGTGGGGATGGAAAGCGGGTGGTGGCCAAGCTCTTCCAGGGGTTCGACTCAAGTCCATCTGAGGTTCCAGTAGCAAGTCGAAGACTCTTGGGTGTCTTTGCTGGCGAGCCGAAGCGGGTGCGTGCTCTGAGGGGCGTTGAGCCGCCCTTGGGGGTAGCTAACGGTGTTCCGCATCGAGTGCCTAACACTCGTGCGCGCATCATGAGCAGCGCCGCGGCTTCAGAGTCGAAGTCTTCTCTGCTGCCCTTGCTATTCCTCCTCAGCCTGTGTCCTCGTTCTTGTTTTTCTTCTTCGTCCTCGTTCCCATCTGAGCCTTCACAGTCACAATCTTCTTCGTCACTTTCGCCGCGAAGGGGCACAGTGTACCTGTAGAGGAAAGGAAAAGGGAGGGGCGTCCCGCAGAGCATGCCCAGAGGCTCCTCCCCCATGACGTCCAAGGACGTAGACTGTTCATTGCCGCTGACACCGTCACCGCCATTGCCGCCAGCATTGCTGCGGCTCCTGCTGAAGCCGACGGTTCTGCTGCTGGTAGCTGCTGCAGGCGCGATTACGTCAGGCACGGGATCGCGCAACGTAGGAGAAGATGACAGTATCAAAAGCGACTCCTCGTCATGGGCAAAGCAGCTGCGCAAAGACGGCTCAGCGCACAAAGGCGTCCTGTAGCCCGCTGCGCTCAGCGCGCTGCGGCCTCTGCTGCTCTTCCAGCTGCTGCTCTCCTCGTCACTCGACTCGCTGACGTCACCTTCTGACGGCAGGAGCAGCACCTCGCGGTGCAACAAGGAACAACGGCGCTTCCTTGTGGGTGATCCTTCTCGGAAGGTTCCCAGCTCTCCCGGGCAGGGTCCAGTCATCTTCATACGACCGGCTGGTGAAAGCGAGCGGTGGGTCGGGGAAGGAAGCAGGTCGAGTGGGTAAAGGGCCAGACGCGATGCGAAGATGGAACCGCCACGTAGGTCCATGCCGAAGCAAGAAACAGCCGAGGGGGGCCAGCTCCGAGAAAGTGTTACTCCGGTTCGGAGTAGGTTCCCGTTCCAGCTCTAGAAAGGAAAGTCAGAGGAAAATGAAGGAATTGAAGGCTCCGGTTTGCGAATGGCTTCACCTCCCCGAAGGCCAAGCGTTACGGAAGGCAGGTGCCAAAGAGACGGTCTGAAATGGCGTTTGCAGCTGCTTCGGTGGAGCTGCGGTGGCGGCCTTCGCCGTGGTGTCTTCAGCGCAGTAATAGGAACAGTCTGAGGATCACACCGTGGGCTCGTGCAGTTGTCAGATGTGTAGCTTTAGGCGGGTGAATCGCCCCGTGTGTGAAGTGTGCGGTAAGGGTGCGTGACACACAGAGGCAGCACTTCGTAACATCAATTGTTGCAGCACGCCTTCTTATGGCCTTCCCTCGGCTCGGGCGCCAACAGCAGCATGAACGCAGCCCGGGGTGCTTGGTGGTCGTGGTCGTAGGCGGAAAGCTCGTCTCTTCTACGGGACGAGCAGTGGGAGGTGGAGGGAGAAAAATGCAATTTAAGCAATGTTTTAAAAGTAGCACACAAAAATGGCCGGTCGCTGTATGAGCACACAAAAATGGCCACGCCTCAAGAAAGCACACAAAAATAGCCACCGCCTGAAGTAGCAGACAAAAATGGCCACACGCGAAAAAGCACACAAAAATGGCCATCGCGTGCTAGTGATGCCACATAAGCAGGTGGCCCTCACAAAACGTTGGTCGCCCGTCTACTTTGTACTTGTATTTTCTCTCTTTTAAAGAAAATTCCATTTAGTCTTAGTGTGGGTAAAAGATGTGTTAATATCTGATGTCATAACAGGACCCTAGGGATAGAAGGTCGCTCCTCACAAAAACATATTCGCCTTCATCTCACTTTGAACTTGGAGTTCGCCTCCAAATGGACATTTTTGTATGCTATTTCATAGGTGGCTATTTTTGTGTGCTACCTTAGAAACAAAAATAGCCATGTTTCTAAAGTAGCACACAAAAATAGCTACCCATGAATAGCTCACAAAAATGTCCACATGAGGGCGAAGTCCGAGTGCGAAGTGAGACGACGACAAGCTTCTTTTTGTGAGGTGCAAAATGTTGTCACTAGGGTCCTGTTCTGACATCGAAAATTAACGCATCTTTTACCCACTTTAAGACTAAATCGAATTTTCTTTAAAAGAGAGAAAATACTAGTACAAAGTAGACGGGCGACCAACTTTTTGTGAGGGCCACCTGCTTACGTGGCATCACTAGCACACGGTGGCCATTTTTGTGTGCTTTTTTGCGTGTGGCCATTTTTGCTGTGGCCATTTTTGTGTGCTACTTCAGGCGGTGGCTATTCTTGTGTGCTCGTACAGTGAGCGGCCATTTTTGTGTGCTATCTTACGGCGTGGCCATTTTTGTGTGCTTGTACAGCGATCGACCATTTTTGTGTGCAACTTTAAAAACATTGCTAAAACTGCATTTTTCTCGGGTGGAGGTCGCAGAGGAGCGGTGAGGACGAGGGAGCAGGAGGATGAAGAGGTTGACCGCGTTGGCCTCAAACGTGGCAGGTTTGCAGTCAAGACATAATCCACGCGCGCTAATAAGAATTTGTTTACAAACACGCACAGTAACAGATCCGACGTCATCTCCGTGCAACAAAAATTCGTCATATCGATCGGAACTACAGCGCGCATTTAGATACTATGTGGAAAACCATGCTTGCGAACATGAATAATATGAAGGCTAAAACCGAAATCAATGCTCATTCAGGACAACGTAATCCATAATGCATCCTTCCTCGTACCAATCAACTCTGTACTCGATTTGAACTCAATGCAAGCACAAAAAAGTACTTCTAATCATGAAAAGACAACCGATGGTACGTTTCCTGATGAATATTGAAAGAAAAAAGGTTTCAATCTCGCACAGGATAGAATCTTGTAGAGATTCTACAAACAATCCTTCAAAATGAATTTATCAATTTTGAAATGGGAACATTTTTCAACATTTTCTCATCATGGTGTGGTTATCAAAACGAAATTAAAATATATTTCACTTCAATAAATTCAGAATGATTCATAAAAAAATGGTTCATTGGTTTTTGAGAAAAATCGAAATCAAAGCTTAAGCTAATGTACTAAGATTTCATGTCCTCTAATGACATTCAATACATTTGGAACAAATTATTCTTATCTTAATTCAACTTTTACATACGTCTTAATACTATGTTAATAAAAATATGTGAAAGTAGTTTAATGTCAATGTTTATAAAAACATTTATGTAAACATTAAATTTTTTATCACTCATAGTAATTTCACATAATCAATATCTATGTACATATAGCCATATTCATATCTGAAAGTATATTTAATAAAAATTCCATATCAAATAAAACATTCATATCCATATCCATATCTAACTATACAGTTATTTTAAACATAAATGTATATCTACATACACATACATACATGTATATATCAACTCTTATATCTATATATATATCTAAATCCATATCCATATCTATATCAATATCAATATCAATATCTATATCTAACTCTATATCTATATGTATATCTATATCTATATCTATATCTATATCTATATCTATATCTATATCTATATCTATATCTATATCTATATCTATATCTATATCTATATATATATATATCTATATATATATATCTATATATCTATATCTATATATCTATATATCTATATCTATATCTATATCTATATCTATATCTATATCTATATCTATATCTATATCGATATCTATATCTATATCTATATCTATATCTATATCTATATCTATATCTATATCTATATCTATATCTATATCTATATCTATGTCTATATCTATATCTATATCTATAGCTACATCTATGTCAATGTCTATATCTAAATCTTTATCTATATCTATATATTTATCTGCATTCATATATATATCTATATCTATATCTATATCTATATTTATATCTATATCTATATCTATATCTATATCTATATCTACATCTATATCTATATATATATCTATATCTATGTGGGAGTAGCCCTTGGCGATGAGGCGAGTCTTTGACCAATCGAGGGTACCTAAGGCAGTGAACTTCTTGCATAGGACCCACTTGGCCTTGATGGCTGTGCGACCGGGAGGAAGGTCGACAAGTTCGAGTACACCATGCTCAGCCAGGGCAGCAAGCTTGGTAACACAAGCCGCGTGCCAGGCAGCGGCATCTAGACGAGCAAGGCCTTCGGCGAGAGTGAGGGGGTCGGACTCTTCAAGGGGGCAAGGAGAGGAAGACATGGGTGGAATAGAGGAGACCGCGAGGGCACGAGCAGCAAACGCCGGGGCACCAACAAAGCGGTGATCAGTGCGGGCATCGAGTGCATGGCGAAACTCCAGATGGAAGAAGTGGCGACCGTGGGCGTGGCGCAGATGGAGGTTGTACCGCGAAAAAGGCGAGAGAGAGGGAGCACAACAACAGATGAGGGAGGAAGGGAGGAGGAAGGGAGGGGAGCATGAACCGCTAGAGGGGGGATGGTAGAGATAGAGGCAAAGGGGCGGCGGACGAGGGGACAGAAAAAGGGGGAGGAGGAGCGAGTGGGGGAGAGAGAGGTGATGATACAACAATGGGAGGAACTGTGCAAGTGAGGAAGGAGGAGGTGAACGAGGGTGGGATGGAAGGGGAGGTGGAAAGCGGCACAGTGGAGACCCGGGAGGGAGAGGGAGGGGACAACGCAGGGGCTACGGATGTGGACGTGACTAGGAGAGGAGCGACCAGAGGGAAAGAAGAGACGAGGGACGAGGAGGAAGGTAGTGTGATGATGGGGAGAAGGATAGAAGTGCAGGTATGGGCACGAGCGGTGCAGGTGTGAGTGCAAGAGGAGACAAGGGAGGAGGGAGGAGGAGTTTCAATGAAAGGAGGGAGCAGAGAGGCAGGGTGGGGGGAGCATGGGGATGTGTACGAAGGGAGAGAGGAGGAGGGGGAGGAGGGACGGAGGGCCGAATTCAGGCAGCGTGTGTGCGCATCCACGAGTGGGGGCGAGGGGGAACACCGAGAAGAGAGGTTGGGCTGGGGACGAAAGGGTGAGGGGGAACTGCTAGAAGGGATGGACAAGGGAAGGGGACATGCGGCGAAGGGGAGTTAGAGGAAGGAGGAAGGGGCAGAAGGGTCTCATGAAAGAGTATGTCGACCAGTGAAGGGACGTGTGAGATGTGGGCAGAGGAGGCAGAAGCGGGCGAGGATGGCGGAGACAAGGTCACTCTAAGAAGGACGGAATCGCACACAGGAGCGACAGGGGAGGACGCCCGCGACGGGGTGTCCTCCGGAATGTCCTCGATAGAGAGGAAACCAGAGTTAGCACTGTGGGGGGGAGACGGCGCATGGGGAAAGCCCACTAGTTGAGGCGTAGTCAGAGCAGGGGAAACGGGAGGAGGGGAGGGGGGGAGCCGAGAGAAGAGACAGGGGACAACACACGAGATGGTAAGAGGGGAGGGAGGGGAAAGACAGGCGGCGGACCGCCACGACAATGCGAGGGGTGTAAGGGAGGCGGAGGAGGGGCGAGAGGCGGGGGGGAGGGAACGGATAGAGAGGTGAGAGTTGGGAAAGAAGTGAAGGGAGAGGAAGAAGGAATAGGGAGGAGAGGAAAGGAAACATGCGCAGGAGGAGGCCTCGTCGTGGAGAGAGGGACCGGCACAGGAGGAAGAGGAGGAACCTCAGAGCGGGGCCGGGGGACATGTGAAGAGGGTAGGAAAGAAGGGAGGACGGAAGGAGGGGAGTGAGAGGCCGGCGACGCGACGGTCAAAGAGGGCACGGGAGGAGGGACAGGAGCGAAGGTGGCTGAAGGCATAGGAGGCATGGGAGGGGCCACTGAGGAAATGATTAAGGGGAGGGGGCACCAGCAACCACGAGACCGTTGGAAGTGTAAGCCATGGCGCAGGACGGGAGAGGGAGACATCGATCTGCACAAAAGGTGCCATATGTCAGTTGCTCGAAAAAACGAGCTTGACAAGACACAATGAGGCGGTGGGTAACACGGTCCTAGAAGTAGTGCACACGAGAATGAGGCGCAACTCCAAGGTTGACAGAGAGGCGCCCAGGTGGATCAAGTTTACCCGTCCTGAAAGGGGGGAAAGGTAGACGATGGCCTTCGTGCCCCAAACCACAGCCTGAATAAGGTCGGCACGGCAACAAAAGAAAAGTTGGAGTGGTGTGGTGTCGGAAGTAACGGGGCCATGCAAGATCCGGTTCCAAACCCACGTATGATAGCGGGCTGCCTTACACCAGAAGCTGTGACCTCGATCAAGGAAACCAGCCTCAGCCATCATCGTACGTACCCCCTCAACGAGAGTACGGTTCGAGCGCTCTGCCACCCTATTCTGTTGTGGATAATAGAGGGCAAATAGCTCATGAATCACACCCTCATGGTCAAAGAACGATGCTGTGGCACCAAAGAACTTGCCACCTCGGTCAAACCAAAAACGCAATAACTGGTGGCGACTCTAGCGTTGCGCGGATGCATACCACGACTGGATAGTCTGGGTAAAATCGCTCTTCGGCCGCAAGAAGAAGACCCATGTGTAACGAGAATAGTCGTCGATCAAGCTGAGGACATACATGGAATGCTGAGAAAGAGACTCATCCTGAAGTGAACAAAGGATGCCAACATGCACAGGCTCAAGAGGAGCAGACGCATGTGAGGGTGAGGATGGAAAAGGAAGACGATGTATCTTGCTTACGGCACAAAAGGTTCAATGGGCAGCGCAAGGGGCTTGGAAGGAGGGGTCGGACAAGCCGTCATCTAGGAGAGTACGGAGGAGGGAGGCCATAACAGGAGAGGGAAGATGGCAGAGGCGACGATGAAGGAGGTGCGAATGGGCCGAGTGAGAAAGAGAGCTACAAGCGCAATAGAATTGGCGGCGGGCGTAGAAACAAGGTGCGGGCTGAGGACCTGATAAAGACCATTGCCGCAAGGTTGACGACCGGTTTGGTCTATGACAACGACGAGCCCAAGGGTATAAGTGGTAGAAAACCCACAGACGTCGAGGGTGGGAACAAACAAGAAGGAAAAATCAAGAGTCGGGATGTAGAGGACGGAGGTCAAGGTGAAGGAGCCGGCAGAAGAGGTGAGGTACACGGTGCCCACACTAAGCACATGGAGGGGTGCCCCATCACGACATGCTTCGTGCAGGAGAGGAGACAATATGCGGACGTGCGAGGGGAAGAGGGAGACAGACAGGGGTCACACGAGGGGACGCCGGAAGAAGTGGGACAAGACGCAAAGGCAACAAAGAGATCGAATAGAGGAGACGTACTAGCAGGCGGTGGTCTGCCAAGCACACCCTTGGTCAGAACGCGATAGATGAGGGTGATAATCGCGTCCTCGGTGAGGGGAGAAGATGTAGCGGGAACTTGCGGTGGACGCAAAGGAGCATCGGGCGAGGGAGCACTGAGAACCGCAAGTGGAGGATCACCAAGAGCAACATAGGGCCGACCGCAGAGGAGGGCGCACTGACGCGCAATGCGCTTGCAAAGATCAGGGGCAGCAGGGAGCGGGCAAGAATCGTGACAGTGACCCACATCCTTGCAGTTCCAGCACGTGGGCGGACGAGGACTGCCGCCACCACCACCACCACCCCTGCCAAGCGGGGCTCAAATAGCAAGGCCATGAGCAGCTGGAGTAGAGAGGGAGCCGGGCAAGGCGTCAGATAAGATGGGCTCAAGGGAAGAGACGGCAGGCTGGGAGACCGCCTGGAAGGAGAAAAGCCCATACAAGAGAACCGGCCAGACGGCGCCGGGAGCCTGATACAAAGCCTAAAGGGTAAGTGCAAGAGGGAAGGAGGTGATGGTGCCAGAGAAGGAGGGCACAAGGCCAGCAAAAACATAGGAAACAAAGGCCTGATTGGACAAGGAGACACCCGTAGTAAAAAGCTCACTCTAAAGGAGCTTCGTGTGGCCGAGGTAGGCACCTAAGGACTCGTCAAGGCGGCAACGGAGAGACCAAAGATCAGGAAGAAGAAAAGAAGCGAAGCGAAGCGAGTCAGACGAGCAAAGGGCAAGAAGTGCAAACCAGGCCTCGCGAGGGCGAGTGGAAAAGGGCGACGATGGGTGCAAACCGATTGAGCTGGGGAAGGGCGACAGAAGGGGCAGCAGAGTACAGGGTGTGGAAAGCAAGAGTACTCTGATCAGGATGAACAAGAGGGAGAGAAGGAGAGGGATCATATTGCTCCCAGAGACTGTGCATGTGGGCCCAGGAGACAAAGCAGGGGGACAACTCAGAGAACAAGGTGCCTGGGATGTGAGCGAGAGCACCAGTCAAAAGCAGTGACGAAGCAAGGGAGGGGCAAAGATCACGGCGGTCGGGTTGAGCTACGGCAAGGGCAAGCGCGACGACGGGGTCACCACGGGGAGGGGCGCCAACGGGGATAGCGCTACAGAGTAAGGGGAGACCACAGGCTGTGGACGGGCTATTGGCGGGCAAGGCGCCACCAGGTGGGATGTCAGAGCTAGCAGGAGGGGCACCGCACGCAGCAAAAACACTGGGAAGGGCGTCAGCATGGCCAAGGGCAACAGCACCATGCAGGGCGATGGCAGTGCCGGGGGACGCAAGGGCACCAAAAGGGACGGCAGACGCAGGGGTGACCAGGCCACCAAGGAAGACGCCACCACCAGGGGCGATAGAGACTCGAGCGGCCCCTAAACCGTCAATGACGGCAGCACTCGGAGGGGCTACGTGACCGCCAGGGGCAAGAACACTACCAGGGGGAACAACATGAACGGGAACGATGACACCCGCGGGGGAAACAACAGGGCGCACAAGGTCAGTTGTGGTGTTAGGATCGGAACAAATGGGTGTGGTAGCAGGAACAGGAGGAATGGGGGGAACAGCACTGGAAGCACCGACAGGGCGGAAGGGGAGGGCATCGCGGATGGCCGCAGAGAAGGGGAACTTGGGGTGGGAGGTGGGTGGCGGTGGGGTGGAGAAGGGGGAGCACGAAGCACTACAAAAGCCGCGGTGACTGTAGCCTCAGTAGCAGAGCGAGGGGAGAGGACGAGGCAGTCATCAACAATGCCGGAGTGAACGGAGGCAGGGGGACTTGGGGCGGGAAGAGACATCCACAATGGCTTTATCACAGGCTGCTTGGGCGGGCGCGGCAATGGCGAGGGTGCTGAAGAGGCCGAGATCTGCCATGACGCTACTAGGCGGAAGCCGAGGGACAAGGGATGCAAGGAACGAGCGACTATAGGAGGAGTGAACATGGAAGGGAGAAGAAGAGTTAACCTTGGTCTTTTGTGTGTATTTAAAGAAAGACATTAGAAGGGGAAGGGGAAAAGGAGAGGGAGGACGAGTCAAAAAGGGGAAATTTCAGCGGGTGAGCAGAATGGGAGAGTCAAAAAGAAAGTAAGAGAGAGAAAGAGAGGAAGGGGAAAAGGAGCAAGGGAGGGTGGGGAAGGAAGGAAGATAGATAGCATAGAACCAGGGGAGACGAGAGGGGTGGGAGGGAGAGTCAAGGGGAGAGGAGGTGGATGAAGAGGAGGAGGGGCAGCGGCGGTCGACCCAGGCCAAGATGCATCGACAGGTGGCGACCCAGAGGGCGGAGGGGGCAACAGGAGGAGATGGGGGCAACACACAGTGGCAGCGTCAGAGCGGTCAGGGTGAGGAGCTAAGGGGTGAGGGCCAAGTGGGGACGAGCCTCATCAGATGGACGAGGATCACGCCGGTAGACTGCGCCGAGGTCCAAGCGCCGAGCCGGAGCCGATGAAGCTAAAGGAGCAGTGGAGACATTGGTGCCGGAGAAGCAGCAAGGTACAGAGAGGGAAAGAGAGAGAGATATAGAAAGAGAGAGGGAGGGAGAGAGGGAGGCAAAGGGAGAGTGGGACAGAGGGGGGAGATAGAACAAGAGAGAGAGAGAGAGAGAGAGAGGCAAAGTGGGAGAGAGAGAAAGAGATGGCGAGAGAAAGGGAAAGAGAAAGGGAGAGAGAGAGTGAGAGGGAAAGAGAGAGGGACGGAGAGAGAGAGAGAGAGTGAGATACTGGGGGAGAGAGAGGAGAGAGTGAGACATAGAGTGGGAGAGACAGAGAATTAGAGAGAGAGAGAAAGAGTGAGAGAGAGAGGGAGGGAGAGAGGGGGAGAGAATGAGATAGGGGGAGAGAGAGAGACAAAGCAAGAGAGTGAGAGAGGGAGGGAGAGAGAGTGAGACAAAAGGGGAGATAGAAGAGAGAGAGAGACAGAGTGGGAGATAGAGAGAGGGAGAGAGAGAGAGAGATATACATAGAGAGAGGGAGGGAGGGAAAGAGGGAGGGAGAGAGAGAGAGAGAGAGGAACACAGGAAGGAGAGAGAAAGAGTGTGAGAGAGGCAGAGTGGGAGAGAGAGGAGAGAGGGATAGAGAGAGAGAGGGAGAGAGAGAGAGATAGTGAGAGGGAGAGAGAGAGAGAGGGATGGAGAGAGAGAGAAAGAGTGAGACAGTGGAAGAGAGAGAGAAGAGAGAGAGAGACATAGTGGGAGATAGGGGGAGGGTGAGAGAGAGAAAGAGAGAGGGAGAAAGAGAGAGAGAGAGAGGGAGAGAGAGAGAGAGGGAGGGAGAGAAGGAGAGAAAGAGAGAAAGGGAGAAAGAGAGAGGGAGACAGAGAGAGAGAGAGGGAGAGAGAGAGAGAGAAAGAGAGAGAGAGAGAGGGAGAGAGAGAGAGAGGGAGGGAGAGAAGGAGAGAAAGAGAGAAAGGGAGAAAGAGAGAGGGAGACAGAGAGAGAGAGAGGGAGAGAGAGAGAGATAAAGAAAGAGGGAGAGAGAGGGAGGGAGAGAGAGAGAGATAGAGAGAGAGGGAGAGAGAGAGATGAAGAGGAATAGTGGAGAGTGAGAGAAGAGAGAGATTAAGGGAGAGAGAGAGAGGGAGAGAGAGGATGAGAGTGGGGAGAGGGAGAGTGGGAGAGTGGAGAGAGGAAAGGTACAGAGCAGAAAGAGAGGGAGAGAGCAAAGAGAGAGAGAAAGGGTAGAGAGAGAGGGAGTGAGCACAAAGAGGGAGAGAGGGATAGCAGAGAAAGGAGGAGATACAGATAAAGAAGAGAGGAGAGAGAGAGAGTGAAAGAAAGAGAGGTAAATTGAGAGACAAAGGAGAGAGAGAGAAAGCAGAGGGAGGGAGAGGGAGAGTGGAGAGGAAGACAGGAGAGAGGGAGAGCAAGAGAGATAGAAAGAGAGGCGGAAGGGCAAGGAGAATGGAGCAAGCAAAAGGAGAGGAGAAGGGGGGAAGGAAAAGAGAGAAGAGGGAGGAGAACGAGGAAGAGAGAGGGCAAGAGAGGAAGGAGAAGGGCAGGCGGAGGGGGGCAGGGAGAGCAGAGAGAGAAAAGAGGAGAGAGAGAGCAAAGAGAAGAGGCAAGAGAGAAAGGGGGGATTGAGGAGAGAGAACAGCGAGGAGAGCGAGGCAGAGAGAGGGTGCAAACTGGAGAGGGAGGTGAGCGAGGCAGAGAGAGGGCAAGAGAGAAAAGAGAAGGGCGGGTAGAGGGGGGTAGGGAGAGCAAAGAGAGAAGAAAGAACAGAGAGAGTAGAGGGGAAGAGGCCAGAGAGAGGGGGAGCGGAGAGCGAGGAGAGTGCAAGGGAGATAGGGAGAGGGAAGACAGAGGGGGGAAAGAGAGAAAGGGAGGTAGAGGGGAAGGATGGGAGAGAGAGAGAGGGGGGGAGAGACAGAGAGAGAGAGAGAGAGAGATACAGAGAGAGAGAGAGAGAGAGAGAGA
>SZWC01014246.1:39511-56013 GCA_023375785.1 Penium margaritaceum | reverse complement strand
GGAGGTGGAGGAGGTGGAGGAGGTGGAGGAGGTGGGGGAGAAGGGGAAGGCAGGGGAGGCAGGGGAGGTGGAGGGAGGGGCAAGGGGGCGTAAAGCAAGGGGATGAAGAGGAGCAGGAAAGAGGGCATGGAAGGCGAGTGGGGACAGGCCAGGGAAGGGAGCAGGAGAGGGGGAGGAGGAAGGGGGGGTGGCGGCAGAGGCAAACCCAAAGGAGGGGCGAACGGCGAGGCGCACATCCCACTCCCCCACCAAAGCCGAAGGCCAAAGGGCCCTAGGTGCACTAGGCCAGGCACTCCGAGCTCAGTCCCTGACCGCCTGCTCCCCCCCCCCTGGCGAGGAAGGACCCGGTAGACAACTGGAGTTGGACACGATGGCGAGAGGGTCCCTTGGGGCCACCCAAGGGGCAAAGGGACCACATGATATCCCCCCTGCACATGCGACCCCGATACAGAGGCAGCAAAGGTGCCGGGTACCTTTGCCGGGCACAATTTGGGTGGACCAGGGTGCAAACCATGAGGAACGGGCACAACCGCAGCCGCCTGCATCCGGCCGGTCGGCCCGTCGAGGCCAGGAGGCTAGGGGGCTGGTTGGCACTCCCCAACCGGGGTGGGCAACCGAGGAGCAAGCCATGGCCTGAGACCGGCCACCTCGCGCCGAAGGGCAGGGCAGGGAGTACCCAGAGTGGATCTGCTGCTGCCAAAGGCCAGAGTGTCCGCAATACGAGCCATCCAAAGAGCCACAGTCTGTTGGCATCACGACACGGCTAACCCGGGCCGGAAGGGAAGGGGGAAGACCAGAATGGAGCACCAAGGTGCACGGGACTGTCGCTTTTCTGGACTTAGGCCACCCGTCTGGGGACCTCCAAGAGCCATGACCCCCAGGAGGGCTCCCACGTCGTAATCAGGCAGGGATTCTTCCTCTCTACCTGTCTTGATGTCTGTAGCACCTGCTATCCGCTTGACCCAGGCAGATTTTGCCTCGCCTCCCACCAGACGCCTCCATGGAGATGCCCTTACTCTCGCCCTCTCACGACACTGCAAGCCTGTTCCTACGACTTCGAAGAAGCCAGGATGTTTTTGCGGCAACTGTGGTGTCACACAGAGTGGCAAATACGAGCGTATTAGGGGAAACTTTGGAGTACCAAACGGCAACATCTCCTGCTGTGCCTACCCTCCTCTCCTTGCCCGACATGTCCTAGGTCTGGAGAGATCTCCTTGTCCCCATGCGACGTGGAAGCCAGCCTGCCGTCGTCTATACAACAGTCTTGGGGACTCATGGGGCACAAGCGCAAAACCAGTGAAATGGCATGCGCTCTTCGAGTCAAAGCAGTGGGAGGCAGATATGGAGAGGGCAGGACTGCGTACAGGGAGTGCGGGGAATGCTGACATGGCAGACCCTATTTCTGTTGGTCTTTCTACTATGGACCAGGTACAGCAGCAGCAAGAGTTTTGGATACGAGCTGCATATCTAAGCCAGCAAGCAGATCTATCACAGCAGGTATTGCAGCAGCCCGTTCCTCTTGCCGATATCAACCGCATGGCCGGGATGGTGCAGACTTCTATGCGCCCACACTGCGATGCCATAGCAAATTCAGCCTGCCAGATGGCAATTGTTAAGCTTATGTGTGCAGGGGCCCTGCCGGTGAGCTTCTGCAGGGAGCCATGGTTGAACGACATGGTGCGCACTAGGAGGCTGACCAGCTCCACCTTTCGTCTTCTAGGCCGGTCTACTGTGGTTGGCGATATCTTACCGAAGCTTGATGCCAAGCTAGCTGTGGAAGATGAGCCGCTTAAGCAAGGGTATGCCATCTACAGGTGCAGAGTGGTTGTAGATGAGTGGGCTGACCAGCAGCAGCGCCCCATCTATAATGACATGGCTGTGAACGCAAAGGGGCCATGCCATGTCTTCTCACGGGATGCCAGTGGGAGAGTGAGAAATGCTGAGCGTATGGCCGGCATGATTGAAGAGGCCATCGAGGAGGCGGGGGTGCGCAACGTCGTCAGCATCGTGTACGACAACACAACTGTGAACAAGCGTGCTTTCGAGGACCTGAAGGGCAAGTACCCGGGCAACCTGTGGCAGGGGTACTATGCCCATAACCTGGACCTTGTCCTCAAGGACATTGGAAAGGGGGACAGGGATGCTGCCATACTGAGGCGGTGCAAAAAAGTGGTCAACATTTTTCGCAACAACAACATGCCCCGTACGTGGCTAAAGCAGGCATCAAGCGGGCGAGGCCTCACGCAGAAGTGCAAAACACGCTTTGCCTGGGCGCACGCCATGCTGTAGCACTTGATGGACATGCGTCCATTTTTGCAGAAGCTTGTGAACCACGATTGTTGGAAGGGGATGGGGAGCCAGAGAGTTGGGCTCTTCAAACAGAGGAAGAAGGCTGTGTGCAGCTTCATCCGCCACCGAGCTTTCTGGCTGTAAGTCCGCTAGCTCAGAGATCTCATGACGCTGGTGGTAAAGGTGTTGCGTGTGGCAGATAGTCCGGGTGGCCAGGCAGGCGAGATGTACGAGAGCTTGCTTGACTACACCAGTGAGCTGAGGGCCCTTTTGTTGAGCAGGGGCAAGAAGCCTGCCAAGGTGGGCAATGCGCGGGTCAAGCACGCCATGCAGGGCCTTGAGACTCGCTAGAAGAACGACACGAGGTGCCCCCTCTACGCTGCTGCGCGCCGTGAGCATCCATTGTACTTCGGGAACAACCTTGGGGGGATGTGGAGATGGTGCAGGCTTGGGCGGCAGTGGTGGAGGCACAGGTACCTGAGAAGAGCCGCGACGAGCTGCAGACTCAGCATGAGGCATTCCAACTTGCCCGGGTCACACCCGAGGTCATCCCATTGACCATCAAGCGCCTGAGCGACAAGGCTCGCGCAGTTGTGGCTAAGGTGGTGATGGGCATTCTTAAGCCCTTTGAGTGGGCATCACTGCACCTTGCCCACCTACCCGCCTTACGTGAGTTATCCATCAGGCAGCTGGCACAGCCCTGCTCCTCCTCGGACTGCGAGCGCATTTTTTCAATGCACCAGCTGATCCATACCACCCGTCAAAATCGCCTTAAGATCAGCACCTTGGAGATACTGGTCCAGTGTAACGTCCGTCTGCATCGGTAGTACAAGGCAGGCAAGGGTTGATGCAAAGTACCTAGTTTCATGGTCCCTAATGAGTCATAGAGTGAGGATGATGGTGAGATAGTCCCAGACAAGGTGGAGGAGGAGGAGGTAGTGGAGGAAGAACAGGAAAGCTCATAGGAGATGGAGGATGAGGAGGAGTTGGTGGTTGAGGGCAAGGAGGAGGAGGAGGAGAATGAGGAAGATGCTACAACAGTCCAGAAGCAGCAGGAGAAGCTGCGTGAGGCTAATGGAGAGGACCCTCCTCCTTAGTACGGAGCATCTGCACTAGGGCTGAAGCAGAAGCCCACATTGAGGGAGTGGGAAAGGCGTCAGCCCGTGGTCATGGCCGTCGGCATGCAAGGCAGGGAGCTGGACTGGAAGTGGGTACAGGTGAGGATGAGGTTGAGGGTGACGGATGGGAGGAGGACGATGGAGTAAATGAGGGGGAGGAGGAGTGAGCACAGGGGAATGGAGAAGGAGAGGGAGGAGATTGGAATGGAGAAGGTGAGGAAGGAGATGGGAATGAATCACGAGATGGGGGACAGGATGAGGAGGCACAAGTTGGTGAACACGAAGAGGGAGCAGATGAAGAGTTTGGTGAATGGGCGGATGACCAGGGTCGGGATGTAGAGGAAGTGGAAGGTAGTTGTGGTATGGACAGTGCGGATGGTGGAGGAGAAGGGGAACCTAAGGCGGACCATGGAGCTGGACGATAAAAGCTGGCAATGCATAAGACACAGGCCAAGCCCACTACCACCAAAGGTGGTGGTATAGTAGCCTCCAAGGCTGGGTGTACAGCAGGAGGAAAGGCAGGGATTGGAGGCAGCAACAAAGGAAAGGAAGCAGCCTCCAAGGCTACCGATGGAGCAGCCTCTAAGGCTGCCGGTGGAGCAGCCTCTAAGGCTGCCGGTGGAGCAGCCTCTAAGGCTGCCGGTAGAGCAGCCTCTAAGGCTGCCGGTGGAGCACCCTCTAGGACTACAGGTGGAGCAAATTCCAAGGCTGGTGGTATAGCCTCCAAGGCTGCCAAATGTGTTGCACCAGCAAGTAAGGGAAAGCGGGGCCTTGAAGTACCTATCAACAACGCTGCCAACATTACTTCAAAGCGCCTGAGGGGAGGAGGACGCCGTTTGTGGCATAGAGGGAGGGACAGCTAGGGACTAGGGGTAAGGGGGAGGGGAAGAGAGCGGGTTATCATAGACCCCACTGCATGTCTTCCTTGCAGGCCCCCACTCACTTGCAGGTCCCCTTGAACTTTCTTATTACATGCCCATGCTATTACCTGTTGCTTGAGACGTGCTTGAATTGGCCGCTATTTATCCAGCCTTTCCATTGCTTCCTTGCTTCATGCCTCACAAGTTCATATTGGAGGAATTGTGCTTCAATCCATGCATCGACTGCATGAGGCCCATGACTTTAGGGGCATGAATAAAAGTGAGTGTGTGTACCTGGAAATGATATCATAACTGAAATGAGACAATGATAGATATGGATGGATTGAGAAATGTAGTGATGATATAATGGAGGAGAGTATGTGTAAGTAAAAAATTACTTGTTGCAAATTTTTGCAAAATGTGTATTAGCAAATGTAATATCAGAGGAAGAGGTGGTTTTGTTTTCAACACTGGGATTGCATGGTACCTGGGGTGCCGGGGTGCCGATGTGCCGATGTGCTGATGTGAGGGGGTAGCACATCGATGTGCCGCGGTACACATCGATGTGCCGGGGTTTGGGGTGGCCATGTCAACGTAGCACAGGACGGACTAAGCATGCACCGCTCCCTTGGAGAAAGTCCCCTATGTCTGGTCCAGATAGACAAGGCACGCACTTCTCCTTTGGAGTAAGTCTCCTTGGTCTTAACTGGATAGTATAACCAGCAAACACTACCTAGGATAACTCCTTGTGGCTTATACATTCCAGAGTTAGTCTCTGGAGCGAGAGGTCATTGGGTCAAATCCTAGCCTAGTGACTAATTTTCTTTGTCACCAAAAGGGGGACAAGAAGGTTCTAAGAGTCATCTTAGAACATTCCAAGGTCCTTCCGGGTGGCTGGTGCCACTTGGCGGTCAGAGCGAGTGCCATGTAGGCAGGGGGGATGATACAATCCAGATTATCCCCAAAGTGTCTCATCCAAGAAGCCATTGTGCGCCTAGTCTAGAGGCTGGCTCTAGGACTATAAGGACCTGTCAGTTGCCTGTCATTGAGTACAATTCTTACCTTTGAGACTCCTCATAGAGTTGTCCACCAGAGGCAGGCACTAAAGAAGCACTAGTTGGTCTAAGCTCCATGAGTTGCCTCCTTGTGCGAAAGTGACCAAGTACTAAGGACACAGTACAAGGAAGTGATTCCTATGAACTGCTCAGTATGGAACATTGGTTCTGAGGGTGATATCACCTCTTGGTTGTAATACCAAGAGCGGTCGGTTGGAACCATTGTGTCGGAACCCGTTTTCTAGACCGTTGCCTCAGGCAGGTTCACAATACCGTGTTTCTTGACACACATGAAAAGTAAAACTGCTGCACTTCCAATCACCTCTGCCATGAGACGTTGAAGCCAAACAGCTTCCTTAGCTCTAAAGCTAAGAGATATATACTCAGCTTCCGTGCTTGAAGTGGCTACAATGACATCCTGGTTGGTGCACCAGCTGATGGTACACCGGTTCATGTTCATCCTCGTGGTCCTAAGGGTTTGGAGTCCAATCTGCATTAGTGTAGTCAATGATGCATTGTCGGTGCCATTGTGTGTGATTCAAGTATTGATGGCTCCAGCAAGGTTGCAGAAGATCCGCTTCAGTGTCTTCTTGTACTCAAATCCGGGGTTAGTCATGTGTTGGCTCACAGTACTCATAGCTTGTGCCAGTCTGGCTTGGTTGCCATCATCAGGTATTGGAGACTGCCGATGGTACTCTGGTAATTCTGCCACTCAGTTGTATGTGTTTTCCCACTGAATCTCACGGGATACTAGCGCGTCTACGGTGGTGTACAGATGGATTTGGCCTCTGCCATGGTGAATTGTTGTAAGACGTCCTCGATGTAGGGGGTCTACTATAGCAAGAGAGAGCATGATTTACGATCACATGTGATCTAGATGCCGAGAAAGTATGACGCCTTACCAAAATCAGAAATCTAGAAGTGCTCTTGCATCACCTCCTTGAACTCTTGTAGTATAGACATGCTGTTGGAAAGGAGGAATATGTCAAACACGTAGACAATAGTGGTGAGGATCTCATGTTCATACCCCCCGTGATATATGTTGTAGTCATACCCACTGCGCTCAACCCTAATGCACTACAACACAACATCTAGCTTCTGATTCCAAATACGTGATGCTTGCTTGAGGCCGTATAGTGACTTCTTCAACTTTCAAAATGAGGTGCTCTTGGCCATCCATGACGAACTACTTTGGCTGCTCCACGTAGATCTCCTCCTCTAACTCACCATTGAAGAATAGCGTTTTAATAACCATGTATCTTGAAGTCAGTAACTGCTGAATAAAAGTGCAACATACACATAGAGGCAAAGTTTGTAACAATAGCAAAAGTTTAAGTATAGTCGATGCCCTCCTACTGCGAGTAGCCCTTTGTTACCAGCCTTGCCTTGTACTTTTCCAGATTGCCATCTGCTCTTCATTCTTTCTTGAATACCCACTTGTTTTTTATCATTTTGCGTCCAGGTGGATGCTCACTTAGCTCCCATATGCCGTTGTGCAGTTATGGCTCTATTTCTTGTTACACAGCCTGTATCTAACATGCTACATCAGGTACAGGCATGGCCTCCTTGTATGACATTGGATCATCTATGTCTGTAGTGGCTACAACATTTATCTGTTTTGATTTGTGCAGCATCTAGAAATGACCGTGTTCACCAGACTTGTAAGACACTCTAAGAGGATACATGCGACCTGGTACAGGAGCATTAGTGGGCAACTAGCACAGTGCTATTGGCACAACTACGGCTGCTAGTGGTGTTACTTCTCCTTTTCCTCTACTTCAGCCCATGAGGCCGCTCTATCTGCTGAATTTGACATGGGAGAGAAGTGGTTCTTTTACTATCATAGTAGAGGAAGGGGTTGGAGAGATATGGTCAGGAAGAGTATATACTTCCACTGCTTCATCAGCTGTCGGTGCTGCTACCTCTTTTCACACAACGTTGGTGCCGATGATATTTCTCTTGTTGAAAATGACGTCTGTTGAGATGATGACGTGGCCCACATCCCTCTCATAGAGGCAATAGACCTTCCTTGCCATCTTCTAGCCAATCATAAGCATTTGTATACTTTTTGCACCATTCTTTTGCCTCTTCTCCTTGGATACATGCATCTGTACTAAGCTGCCAAATGCACGAAGATGACTCACAATCGGCTTCTTACCGAACCATGTCTCATTTGGTGTCATCTACTCCAGCGCCTTGGTTGGACTGGCATTCTTGATGTAGACTATTGTAGTCACTACTTTGGCCCACAAGTCGTAGTTAAAGTGAGCCACGTGGAGCATCGAGCGTGCAAACTCACCAATTGTGAACTCGGCACATTGTGCTACACTGTTCTGGTGTGGTGAGTATGGCGTATTACACTATACCTCGATGCCTCAACTTCCAATACTTCCTTTGTATACTCTCGTACTCCGGAGAATGTCTTGTAGCAGTGCTTCTTCTCCAAATAGCCAATACACAATTGCTGCTAAAAGTTACAGATGGTAGGTAGGCCGCGTACCATCTATTCTACTTGAAGCTGTTGCAAGGTACGCATGCCGATGTGGTTATAGCGCTCATGCTACATTTTACAATCTATATCAATCATCACTGTTCTTACGCAAGATCGTAGTCAACCCCCGCAGGCGGTACATATCATCGTGCTTCACCAACCTGGCCAACTCCTCCCCTATGTCCTTGGCAAGGATCTAGGCATACTCATCGTAAAAAATGATGTATAACCATGTATTTCTGAGAGAGGAGACTAAGAGGAAGTTGAATGCAGCATCAAGTACATAAAATACACCATGGAATAGTCATGTTTTAATGTGGGACAACCATATCTCCGCAAGTCCAGTCTCCTCAGCATATATGATCTGATCATCACCCGTAGCGATAGGAAGGGGAGGAATTGGCAGTAGCTGCATGAATCACTTCTTGTGGTATTAAAGGCTCTTTGAACATCCCATGTCCTTGTACCACGCAAGATTCGCCTTCTCCACCTTCAGACTTTGCCATGAAGAGGCGATTACGTATTGGACATAGGGCTATCCGGCTCAGTTTCAGGTCCACAAGATAAAGTTCCAGGAAACTACCAGATGCCAGCTGTGATTGTCAATCCGACTTCACCATTAGAAAGATTAGGTTGCAATTTTTCTACGGTATAAGTTGCAGGCCGATCCAACAAATGGATTGGGAGATATGAATTTTTTAAGTTTTCGGGGTCATGGACCGCCGATGTTTGGATGACCATGGGTGACGGCTCCATGCCTTAGCCTGAGAAAAGAAGAAGGCAATAGGTCCAGGGTCAAGACCTGATGGAAGAAATATAGAAAAAAAGTCCTTGGTCTTAGGATTGCCCTTTTACAGTGTGGTGACTACAATAAAAGTACCTCTCCTTATGTTATAGGAAATTGGGATCCTTGTGTGCTAGTCATGGACACATGGTGATTCTCCATGGGATTGTGGGTTATGTGACCACTAGGAATGAGCCATGAGATCATTCTCTAGCTCTCTAGGTTGTGTGTGACTAGACAGCCTGATGCTAGGATGATTTCCTCTCTTGTGTTAGATTGTGGGGCTAGACATCTCCTTTGCTGTGGGGCTAGTCAGTCGGTTCGTGGCCAACCCTAGGCCACTCCACTGGCATGCCGTAAAGCGCATTTTGCGCTATCTCAACAAGACACGGCACATGGGGCTGCAGTACGGCGGCCTTCAAGGAACAGACCCTTTGCGTCTCAAGTGCTACACCGACGCAGATTTTGGAGGCAACGTGGATGATAGGAAGTCCACCTCGGGCTTTGTGTACCTTGTGAACGGCGGCGCTGTGTCGTGGGCCAGCCGCAAACAGGACTGTGTCTCCATCTCAACCGCAAAAGCTGAGTACGTGGCGCTGTCTGAGATGTGCAAGGAGACGCAGTGGCTACTCAGCTTGCTCACAGAGATGCACGCACCACAGAAGGAGGCCACGGTCGTCCACGTCGACAACCAGAGCGCGATGGACATCGCGTTCAAGGACACCCTCTCCAGGCAGACCAAGCATATCGACATCTGCTATCATTACACGCGCGACCTCGTCGCGAACAGAGTGGTGGATCTGCAGTACATCGCGACCAAGCAGATGCTCGCGGACCTTCTGACGAAGCCGCTGGACAGTGACCCGCACATGGCAGGGGCACGGGGCATCGGGATGGTGAGCGCAGCAGACGAGGGCTGAACGGGCGGCCTACTTCACAGGTGGCCGACATCGCTGGGCCCATGGCCGCAGCAGGAATCTTGCCGCAGATGGACGCAAGTGCAAATGAGAGTCTGTTATGTTCTGTGTATGCCCCAGGTCCAATCAGCGGAAGATTTAGACTGGGTATGCACTGGGCTTGTAGCGCAAGTCTCCTAGCGACACGAAGAGAGGTTGAGAGAGACAAGGAATGCACTACTCATCCTTGTGTAGTAAGTCCCATTGGTCTACTCTTAGGAGTTTACCTGGTGTATTCTCCTTAGGACAACTTCCTATAGCCTAGTGGGTGAAGGCATCGTCTCGTAAGCGAGAGGTCCGGGGTCGGATCCCGCCAGGACCAAGTTTTCTTTGTGACTTAAAAGGACCAAGGAAGCTTCATAGAAGCCTCTAAGGTCCAACGTGGATCAAGTGCCACTTGGCGGTCACAGAGGGTGCCATGTCATCAAAGCTGATGACACTGTCTAGGGTGGCCTTGGGGGGGAGGCCCCTCCAAGGAGCCACTGGGAGCACTGATCAAAGACTATATAAGGCTTGTCATTTGCATGTGATTATATCATCTCTTACTCTTGAGACTTGGGAGAAAACTAATCCCTTATTGGCCACCAAGAAAGATGGTAAAGAACAAGTGCAAGTGCACACTTTGGTGCGTAGCATTGCCAGTTGGGTGAAGAGTTTGGAACACTCTCCGGCCACGGTTGGGACAAGCTAAGTCAACCTTTCAGTGTGGAAACACCACTCCGTGGGTGATCTCTACCTTGGTTGAAATACCAAGGGCGGTCGGCGGTTTGCCTATTGGTGCCGTTTACTCTAGACCGTGGCCAAGTGCGGAGTGACAAAGGGTTATGGGCCCACACAGATTGGGAAACTTGGTTCTTTGTACCACCGCTCAGTTCACGTGGCAGGTACCTCCACAGCACATAAGAAACCACTGCTCCATCTGCTTCATCGTCGGTCCACTTGGACCAAGGTACGAATTGTGAGAGACCGGACGCAGGTTGGACCCGTGGTCCACTTTTTGCTCTCCACGGATAAGGAACGAGGATACGCTCTGCCATTGTTGGTATGACCCTCAAGTCCTAAGCGGGTTACGCTCTGCCCTTGTGGGTACGACCCCGTGCATGTGGGAGCACTTCCTCCACAATAGCTAGGTGACCATCAGCTGGAGGGGTATGCAACGGACGGTACCTTGAAAATCTGTAGAGGACATCAGCCTCATCAGCCTACATCGGCCTCAACGAAGCAGAACAGCAGAGACTAAGTGAGCATCCTTGACCACACCGCAGTCATGCCGGGGGGTCAAGAGATTGTTCCAGTCACCTCACGGCCCGCCGACTTGAGTGTGGCCAACGCCATCGCATGCTTCGATGGTAAAGCCTTCGGCACGTGGAAATGACAGTTTGAGGTGGTGATGCACGTGCGCGGGTACTTCAACATGCTGAAAGGGACGGAGGTAGCACCGGAGGACAAGGCAAGCGCGGAATACGCACGGTGGAAAGAGCGGAATGACATTGCTCTCGCACTCCTCGTCACGTCCATAAGCCCCTCCCTAATCTCCCACATCGAGGGGTGTACGACGGTAGCTGAGGCTTACACCAAGATGAAGAATGTGTACCAGTCAACTGCCCTCGCCAATCGACTCTTCATACTGCAACGCCTCATCGGGCTGCGGGTGGGCGAGGGGGAATCCATCTCGGACTTCCTCCAGCAGTTCAAAGGACTGCTTCAAGAAGCCCGCGCCATGCCCTGGCAGCACGACCAACAGATACAGGCCATGATTCTCCTCATGGCCTTGCCGCCAAGCTAGAGCCCCATGATCACCACTTTGGGTGGTTGGGAGGAGTCATAGTTCACGTACCCTCGTGTCTCCGAGTTTGTCTGGAACAAGGCCATGCGGTGCAACAACGGCGTCATCAACAACGCCGCATACGCGAGTGGCTCTGGAGGTACCTCCTCTCGTGGCAACAGCAGAGGCAGTGGCCGGGGGAAGAGCGGCAAGAAGAAAGGCAAGTGCCACAGCTGTGGCAAGGCGCGGCATTGGGCGTGAGAGTGTCGCGTACCAAAGAAGGAAGGAGGCGATGGTGGGGGCAGCAACGTGAGTAAGAAGGTGGACTCGACGTCCACGAGCATAATGGTCGAGAGCAAGGCCCCTCCCAAGGGCTCTGCGCTGTTGCGGCCGGGAGCCTTTGGGCTTGACAGTGGCACGGACTACCACACCTCTCGCGAGGCATGTGGCTTCTCGTCCCTCACACCGTCCATGGCCAAGTTTCGGTGCGCCAACGGCGGCATCGAGTACGCGGCTGGTGAGGGAGAGAAAGTCGTGCAAACGCAGCTCAACGGAGCCGACAAGGAGTTGCGGCTGCAAAACGTCGTCTACATGCCAACTTTCGCCGCAAACCTCCTCTCCGTCTCGCGGATTACTTATCACGCGATGACGGTGGTGTTCACACAGAAGGAAGCCGTCATCCTCAAGAACGAGGACGTGACGATTACCTACGCTGCGTCAGACCTTGTCGCCAAGGTGCCACGAACGGATGGGCTCTACATCTGCATAGGAACAGTGCGGAAGGGCACGCTGGGGCGGCAGAGACAGTAGCAGAAGCTGCACCATCGCCGAACGCCAAGACACCATCCATGCCGCCTGCTGTGGCGGCAAAAGACGCGGGAGCAACAAGTGCAAAGTTGCGGCACAGACACCTTGGGCAAGTGGCCGACAGCACCCTGCAGGTCATGCAGGAGAAGAAGCTTGTACGCGGGCTGGAGGGGTGTGAGCTAAAGGGTGGATGCAACATTGGGTGTGGGACTTGCCTGCAAGGGAAGACAAAGCGGAAACGCTTCTCCAAAAACGGTCGCAGAGCAGAGGGCATACTCGATCTTGTCCACAACGACGTGTGTGGCCCCATGTGCACCACGTGCAATGGCGGCTCCAAGTACCTCCTCACCTTCATTGATGATTACTCTCAGAAGGTGTGGGTGTACTTCCTCAAAACGAAGGGAGAGGTGTTGGAGCGCCTGCATGAATTTCTCGCCATGGTGGAGCGACAAACCAGGCGGAAGGTCAAGGCTCTGCGGATCGACAACGGCAAAGAGTACGAGGGGTGCAAGCCGTGGCTTCGGGCACACAGCATTGTCCACCAACCTACTACCCCCTACACACCGCAGAGCAACGGCGTGGCCAAGCGCATGAACCAGACCATTCTGGCCATGACACAAACCACGCTGTTTGACTCAAAGCTCCCTCCTCGCTTCTGGGCAGAAGCAGCACGCACTGCATGCTACCTCATCAACCTCATGCCTGCTGCAGCACTGCGCAACAAGGGGACAGAAAAGGAGCAAAGTGCAGAACGCATGACGCCGCAGGAGGCATGGTCGAGAAAGAAGCCGGATGCCTCTCACCTAAAGGCATTCGGCTGCACGGTTTGGGCCAAAGTCCAGGATAGGCAAGGTTCGGTGAAGTTGAATGCATTCGGCTGCTCGGCAAGTGCGTGATGATCGGCTACGAGGCCGCGCACAAGGCGTACAGGCTGTGGGACCAGGCAGTAGGGAGAGTCATCACCTCTAGAGATGTGACCTTCCAGGAAGAGTCACACAACAAGGGAGAACTGCTGGACCCAGAGAACTCTCCAAACCAAGGAGAGTGGATCGTGCTGCTGGAGGCGGGTGACACACCACCGCCTAACTGGCGTGGGATGTCTATGGCCGTAGACAGTGAGGCTACCAATTTAGAGAGAGCATCCGCTCAGGTTGAAGCGGAGTTGACATCCGACACCGCGTCGGAGACATCTGAGGCCTCCTCGGAGACCAGTGGCTCTTCCCTTCCAGCGACCCCTCCTCGGGAAGCACAGCAGCAGTAGCAGCACGAGCAGCCAGCACCAGCACCACTGCGGCCTAGTGAGCACCAAGCAAAGCCTGCGAACCACTACGACGGAGGGAAGGCCGAGTGGACTGGCCTGAGCTAGTCGTGCCTTACGCAGGGAGAGCCGGCTACCATCGCCGAGGCTCTCTCGCGGCCGGACGCCGCTAAGGGGAAGGAGGCGATGGAGAGCGAGCTCGCCTCCATCAAGGAGAACGGAACGTGGGTACCGGTGGAAAGACCACCGTTTGGTGGTCTTTCCACGCACACTTGGTGGGCGTGAAGTGGGTCTTACGCGTCAAACGCAAGGAAGACAACAGCATCGACAAATACAAGGCAAGGATCGTCGCGAAGAGGTTCTCGCAGAGAGCAGGATCTGGGTACGATGAGACCTACTCTCTTGTCGCGTCCTTCCCCTCCATCCGCACCTTACTGGCTGTGGCTGCGGCGCGCAACATGGAAATCCGCCAGATGGACATCAAGACCGCCTTCCTCTACGGGAAGCTTGACAAGGAGATACTAGTGGAGGTACCCGAGGGTGTCAAGGCAAAACCCGGGCAGGTGTGTCGCCTCATCAAGGTGCTCTACGGGCTGAAACAGGCCCCAAGGATTTGGTACAAGGAGATGGAAAGCTTCATGGCTGGCCTTGGCTTCTCGCGCTGTCACAACGACCCTAGTGGGTATGTGCGTGCGGATGACCAGGGGCTGTTGCTTGTAGCGCTGTACGTGGATGACCTGATTCTGGCCTCCACCTCCATGAAGGCCCTCGAGGCCCTCAAGGAGAAGCTGCATGGGCGGTTTCAGATGAAGGACATGGGCGAGCTCGATTACTACTTGGGCATCTCCATACATCGCAACAGAGCTACAGGCACCATCGAGCTCAACCAGACGAAGTACATCTGAGAGGTGCTTCGGCGCTATGGCATGGAAGACGCCAACCCCTGAGCACTCCTCTCCCCACGAAGTGCAATCTCACCTCCCCCCACTCCCCCAGCATGGAAGCCGAGTATCGCGAAATGCAGGATGTGCCGTACCAGTCTGCGGTGGGTAGCATCATGTATGCCATGGTTGACACGCGGCCGGACATCTCCTTTGCTGTGGGGCTAGTGAGTCGGTTTGTGGCCAATCTTGGGCCACTCCACTAGCAAGCCGTGAAGCGCATTTTGTGCTATCTCAACAAGACACGGCACATGGGGTTGCAGTACGGCGGCCTTCAAGGAACAGACCCTTTGCGCCTCAAGTGCTACACCGACGCAGATTTTGGAGGCAACGTGGATGATAGGAAGTCCACCTCGGGCTTTGTGTACCTTCTGAGCGACGACGCTATGTCGTGGGCCAGCCGCAAGCACTGTGTCTCCATCTCAATCGCAGAAGCTGAGTATGTGGCGCTGTCAGAGGTGTGCAAGGAGACGCAGTGGCTACGCAAATTGCTCANGCCAATCCTGGGCCACTCCACTAGCAAGCCGTGAAGCGCATTTTGTGCTATCTCAACAAGACACGGCACATGGGGTTGCAGTACGGCGGCCTTCAAGGAACAGACCCTTTGCGCCTCAAGTGCTACACCGACGCAGATTTTGGAGGCAACGTGGATGATAGGAAGTCCACCTCGGGCTTTGTGTACCTTGTGAGCGGCGACGCTGTGTCATGGGCCAGCCGCAAGCACTGTGTCTCCATCTCAACCGCAGAAGCTGAGTATGTGGCGCTGTCAGAGGTGTGCAAGGAGACGCAGTGGCTACGCAACTTGCTCACTGAGATGCACGCACCACAGAAAGAGGCCACGGTCGTCCACGTCGACAACGAGAGCGCGATGGACATCGCGTTAAAGGACACCCTCTCCAGGCAGACCAGGCATATCGACATCCGCTATCACTACACACGCGACCTCCTCTCCAAGGGAGTGGTGGATGTGCAGTACATCGCGACCAAGCAGATGCTCGTGGACTTACTGACGAAGCCGCTAGACAGTGACCCGCACATGGCAGGGGCACGGGGCATCGGGATGGTGAGCGCAGCAAACGAGGGCTGAACGGACGGCCTACTCCACAGGTGGCCGACATTGCTGGGCCCATGACTGCAGCAGAAATCTAGCCGCAGTTGGATGCAGGTGCAAGGGAGAGTTTGTTATGTTCTGTGTATGCCCCTGGTCCAATCAGCGGAAGATTTAGACTGGGTATGCACTGGGCTTGTAGCGCAAGTCCCCCAGCGACACGAAGAGAGGTTGAGAGAGACAACGATTGCACTGCTCATCCTTGTGTAGTAAGTCCCCTTGGTCTACTCTTAGGAGTTTACCTGGTGTATGCTCCTTAGGACAACTTCCTATAGCCTAGTGGGTGAAGGCACCGTCTCGTAAGCGAGAGGTCCGGGGTCGAATTTCGCCAGGACCAATTTTTCTTTGTGACTAAAAAGGGCCAAGGAAGCTTCCTAGAAGCCTCTAAGGTCCAAGGTGGATCAAGCGCCACTTGGCGGTCACAGAGGGTGCCATGTCATTAAAGCTGATGACACTGTCTAGGGTGACCTTGGTGGGGAGGCCCCTCCAAGGAGCCACTGGGAGCACTGACCAGAGACTATATAAGGCCTGTCATTTGCATGTGATTATATCATCTTTTACTTTTTAGACTTGGGAGAAAACTAATCCCTTGTTGGCCACCAAGAAAGAGGGTAAAGAACAAGTGCAAGTGCACATTTTGGTCTGTAGCATTGCCAGTTGGGTGAAGAGTTTGGAACACTCTCCGGCCACGGTTGGGACAAGCTAAGTGAACCTTTCAGTGTGGAAACACCACTCCGTGGGTGATCTCTACCTTGGTTGAAATACCAAGGGCGGTCAGCGGTTTGCCTGTCGGTGCCGTTTACTCTAGACCGTGGCCAAGTGCGGAGTGACAAGATGTTGTAGTCATACACGCTACGTTCAAACCTCATGCACTACAACACAGCATCTAGCTCCTGATTCCAAATACGCGATGCTTTCTTGAGGGCGTATAGTGACTTCTACAACTTTTAAAATGAGGTAGTTTGTCAATCCATGACGAACTACTTTGGCTGCTCCATGTAGATCTCCTCCTCCAACTCACCATTGAAGAATAGCGTTTTAATATCCATGTATCTTGAAGTCAATAACTG
>SZWC01014246.1:11265-25248 GCA_023375785.1 Penium margaritaceum | reverse complement strand
CAGACTGAGGGTGTGGATTACAATGAGACATTTGCACCTGTCGCAAAGTTCCCATCCATCCGAGCGATCCTCGCACTTGCTGCTGCTATGGACTAGGAGGTGGACCAAATGGATGTGACTTGCGCATTTCTGAATGGTGACCTCGAGGAGGATGTGTACATGGAGCAGCCGGAGGGGTATGTGGTGGAGGGAAAGGAGGATTTGGTGTGCAAGCTTGTGAAGGCCCTCTACGGCCTGAAGCAAGCCCCGCGAGCATGGTACCACAAGATGGATGAGCAGCTGGCTGGCCTTGGCTTTGTGCGCAGTGAAGCAGACCATGCTGTCTATGGGCGCACCCAAGAGGCAAGCCAGATCATCATCTTGCTCTATGTTGATTATCTGCTCATCGCATCTGACTCCAAGTCTCTTTCGGATGATGTGAAGCAGTCGCTTGCTGCCACGTTCGACATGAAGGACATGGGAGAGCTCAGTTACTACCTTGGCCTTCAGGTCAAGCGCAACCGTCAGCAGCAGACTTTGGAGCTGTCGCAGAGCACGTACGTGAGTGACATCATTAATCGCTTCAACATGGCAGGAGGGCGCAAGGCCGATACACCACTGGAAGTGGGAGCAAAACTGAGCATGACGCAGACTCCACACGGCAGGCAAGAGAGCAGTCGCATGGAAGTAGTGCCGTACCAAGTAGCAGTTGGGAGCCTCATGTACGCAGCAGTCGGCACGCGCCTAGACATCAGCCAAGCAATGGGAGTTCTCAGAACGTTTTGCGCGAATCCGGGCGTGCTGCATTGGGAGGCGGTTAAGCGGGCGTTGCGCTACCTAGACGGCAGCAGCAGCCTTTGCCTCACCTTCAACGGCAACAACAGCCCCAGGAGGTGCAATCATTTGGAGGAGCAAGAAGGAAGTGTGTCGCACTCTCCTCCACCAAAGCAGAGTACATCCATACATTACTGGAAGAGGGGGAGGTGAAATGGCAAAGGAAGTGGTGTGGTTGCGTGAGCTACTGGCAAGCTTTGGAAAGCAGAAGAATGCACAAAGCACCATCTGCTGTGACAACCTGACGGCCATTGATATGATCAAGAGGCTTAAGATTTATGCCCACACCAATTACACTGACCTGCACTACCAATTCATCCATGAGCTCGTGGCAAGGCATGTGGTGCAAATCAAGTTCTGCCCTTCAATCATGATGTTGGCAGGCTTCTTGCCCAAGCCGCAGGCAGCACACCAATTTTAGCAGCATAGGGGACAAGACTTGTGTGATGTTCTTCCTCGCAAAGTTGGGGAATGATGGACACGAGGGTACCAGAATGTGACCAAAATTGGTTACTCAATAAGAATCACTTGGGACTACAGTTGTAAAGAGGGTACTTCACATGTCTCAGCGCACATGAAAGATCTCAATTGGGAGTCCGTTTGAGTAGGATTTTGTTCTCCAAAGTTTGTTTCAGATTTAAGTGATGACCTGAGCACATTCACTATAAACGGCGGGAAGAACTACTGATCAGGATGGCAGA
Organism: Penium margaritaceum; assembly: GCA_023375785.1. NCBI lineage: Eukaryota > Viridiplantae > Streptophyta > Zygnematophyceae > Desmidiales > Peniaceae > Penium > Penium margaritaceum. The sequence goes on along the minus strand of SZWC01014246.1, from coordinate 23,734 downwards.
GTGCGGTCTTCACAGAGAAAGGACAGCTAGAGTAACTTCAGTGGACTCCAATCAAGATGTTCTTGAAGTTTATAGAGTGCACAGGCTGTGGGAGGCATTCTTTCCATGCATGACAGTGTGACTTTGAATCATTCCGCTAGGCCAGGAGAGTGTGCTAGAGGGCCAACTTTACAGGAGGGTAACCTTGTGCTCCCTTAGCCAAATGAAGTACAAAAGGGCTTGTAAAGTATTTGCACTATTTTCTTCCCTTTGTAAGCTTCCATAACTTTCATTTTCAGAACCTGCAACTCCCCCTCACAGAAAGTCGGTCCTCATCGGCAGCTCTTGGTGAGCCTGATCACCTCCCATAGGGCTATCCTAATCTCCAAGTGCAGCAACAAAGCTTTGGGAAGTCTTCATCTTCCCCATGGGCCTTCATCGTTAAAACACGTGATGGCGGAAGCGGAGGCAAAGGAGGTGGCGGACATGGCGGCTGCAAGGGCGCCAAGAAGGTTGCGTGTCGCAACTATGGCAAGGAGGGCCATTGGGCCCGTAAATGCACTGAGGAGGCAAAGGCCTGTGGAAAGGCTGCCAAAGGAAAAAAAGGGTTCCTCAATCACACTCGGAACCAGTACCTCAAGAAGGCTAGCCGGTGATTCCTTGACTCCTGAGTGGAGGAGCACACCAGGAGGAGAAGGTCATTGTCATCAACTATACCAAGTCCAACAAATCTATGGTGGTTTCAAGAAACACCGGTAGCAGGCCAAGGAGATGTGGACATGGGGGTGGTGGTTGGTGGAAAGCGAGTGCAGCACCTCATCAAGGACACGTAGCACGTACCTGGCTCGGCTGACATCCCACGTGTCAGTTGCTTGAAGGAAAAAGGGTACAAAGTGCTGTTCACAAGAAATGGGCTTTTGTGCAAAAGGACAGTGGCAGCAAGACCGTAATGGAGGCTACGTGGGAGGACGGTCTCTACATGGAGGCTACCAAGGTTATCGCCGTGGAAACATACTTTTGAGACGTACATGAATACACCATCAACCTGGCCAAAGGAGGGAGAGCTGATCTGGAGGCCTGGCACCGAGGACTTGGTCATTCCTCACACACAATCATGAAGGGGATGGTGAACCGCAAACTGGTACATGGCATCGTCATCAACAGTGTGGAGGCGGTGATAAATATAGCAACGCACAAAATGTTCAAGCCTTGTATTTTGGACAAGGCTTGGTACAAACCGTTTCACATGAACAAGAATCACTCCTCGGACTTGCTCGAGGTCGTATACATCAACGTCTGTTGACCATTCAAAACTGTGTCAAGGAGCGGTGTGTGTTACTTTGTCACTTTATTTAAAGACTGATCCAACAACTCTACATGTACTTCAACGAAGTGGAAAGGCAATGTGTTGGACCGGCTGAAGGAGTATGTCTCTGCTGTGGAGAGCCAGACTGATAAGAAGGCCAAAGTGCTTCGCTCTGACAATGCCAAAGAGTATGTGGGCTGCAGTAGGTTGCTGAAACAGCATGGCATGACATGGGAACACAAAAACCATATTGGCTTCGCTCTGACAATGCCAAAGAATATTTGGTCCAGAAACTACGGAAAGAAAGTCCGTAGTTTCTGGGAAGCAACATGGCTGATCAGTCACCTTGGCACAAGGAAGCTTATGTGTCAAGGCCACAGCGCAAGTCTCTTGGTGATGTGGCAGGGTCAAGCCACTTCTCAGGAATGTGCTTTTGAGTTATAGGACTGGACAGACAGCTATAAAAGGACTTGTCTAGCATGCTGATCAATTAACCCTTGCTTCATGCTCTCTTGCGTATTGACGACTTGAGCTCTTCTTGAGATGTAATGCTAAGGAGTTAGTACTCTTGAAGGTGAAGTGTATGCCTGATTGAATTTGGGTTGTATGACACATGTCAACAAAGGAAGAAGGCCTAAAAACCTTTGTGAGCTTTTCGGTTTCGCGGCTTCTCTGCCAGAGGTGGCTACCTTAGTAGCTAACAAAGGATTATGGGCCCACTCCTCTAGTTAGGGAAGTTTCACGCACGCAACCGCTAAGGTCACAAGCAGTGAGAGCACCTTCGCTCTCACCCAACTTCTCTGTTTGTAAGGCAACATCAACAGGAGGGGAATGCAACACATCTGCACTTTTCTACCTTGGGAGCTTACAACAGCCTACATCAGCCTACATCAGCCTACATCTGCTTGCAGCGGCCAACATGAACAGGGAAAGCAGTTTCCTCTTCTCACCAACAGCCTACAGCGGCCTCAAACACAGGTTCATCGGCATCAACAACAGGTGCAGCAGCTGTAGCAGTTGTAGTTGTAGGGATGGCAGGGACAAGGGAACCAGGGATCATTCGCCCATCCTCAAGTTTGATGGAGAGGGGTTTGCACTCTGGAAGTGGGCAGTTTGAGATCATCATGGATGACAAAGATCTGCTTGGATATATTGACGGAACTATCACAGCACCAAAGGAGGAGGGTGCTAACCTTGTGGCATGGGTCAAGCTCAACAAGAAGGCTCTTGCCATTCTTGTGTCCTCCATACAACCCTCAGTCCTTTCACACATCAGCGGTTGTACAGTGGCAGCCACGGCATACGTCAAACTCGACAAGGTGTTTCAGTCCTCCTCACTTGCCAACCGTCTCTTCATTCTACAAAACCTCATCAACATGAGGCTTGGTGAAGGGGAGGATGTCTCCGCCTTTATGCATCAGTTTGAGACGCCCTTGCAACAAGCCACCGGCATGGGGTGGGACCTGAAATCCGACATGCAGGCCATGATTTTTCCGATGACGCTGCCGAAACGTTGGGGCCCCATGATAACGGTGATTGGAGGGTGGACTGAAGATCTAGTTTCCTACATCACCATCTCTGAGTATGTGCGGAATGAAGCCATGCGTCGTAGCAGTAGTGAGGCAAACATGGCTGCCTTTGCCTCACAAAGCAGCGGCACCTTCTGCAATACCTCCTCCTTTGGGTACAAGGGAAACAATAGCACTAGCAACAGTGGAAGGGGTGCAAAGTGCCAAGGAAACTGCCACAACTGTGGCAAGGCTGGACACTGGGCTCGAGACTGCCGTGCACCCAAGAAACAGGGAGGAGACAGGGATGACTGGCGAGGGGGAAATGGTGGGAAGGATCCCACAAGCTTGATGGCTGAGTGTGCCTCCAACAAAGGGAGGGCGATACTCGGGCCAGGAGCCTATGGCCTTGACTCGGGCACAAACGAGCACACCACTTAGGAGAAGAGAGACTTCATCTCTCTTGCTCCATGTAACAAGAACTTCAGAGTCGCCAACGGCAAGGTTGAGGCAGCTGAGGGGATTCGTGACAAGCTGGTCACAGTGGGTGTCAACGGTGGAGATTCCAACCTCAAGCTAGAGGGGGTGGTCTACTTGCCCTCCTTCACAGCCAACCTGCTCTCTGTCTCTAAGATAACTCACCATGGCATGACAGTGGTCTTTACAGAGAAGGAAGGGGTGATAGTTCCTACCAAGGACATCTACATCTCCTACTCTGCCAAGAAGCTTGTCGCACAGGTTCCTCGCGTTGATGGACTCTACGTCTTGCAGACCAAAATGACAACTTCAACGGCTAAATATTTGGTCGAGAGTGATGATACACAACCATGTTGGTGGATGGCTGCCAAGAAGCTTGTCACCAGTAGGTTGCTGAAGCAGCAATACAGACTCAGATGAGGAAGGACATGTTGGAGCAGCAGAAGCAGTGGTAGAATATGATTGAGCATCAAAATCACAACCAAATGCAGCCATCGGGGCTACTCATTCTAGCCTGTGCACATCCTCTGAGAACCTGTGACACAAGCGCTTTGGGCACGTGGCTCGTTGCACATTGGAGCTCATGGGAAAACAGGAGCTAGTGCGTGGGATGGAGCTAGGTGATGAGGTGGAGGGAGCAGAGATCATGTGTGAGCCATGTCTTCAAGGCAAGGCGAAAAGGAAACCCTTCAAGCGCAATGGCACACGTGCTCTTGCACCTCTTGATCTCATCCACTCTGACGTATGTGATCCCTTTCGCATACCGTCAAATGGAGGCAGCAGATATTTCCTCACATGCATCGACGACAACGGCCGCAAAGTCTGGATATACTTTCTCAAAAAGAAAAGTGAGGTGAAGGAGAATCTGCACGCCTTTGTCGCTATGGTCGAGCGACAGAGTGGAAAGAAGGTGAAGGCATTCAGGAAGAACAACGGGGGAGAGTACGAAGCTTGCAGGGAGTGGCTCAAGACACAGGGCATTGAACACGAGAAAACTATGCCCTACTCACTTCAAAGCAATGGTGTAGCAGAGAGGATGAACCAGACGCTCCTAGGCATGACAAGGTGCATGCTCTTTGACGCCAAGCTTCCTCCTAGGTTCTGGGCTGAAGCAGCACGTACGGCTACCTACCTTGTGAACCTCACACCTGCAGCAGCCCTGCGAAGGAGAGGCAAGAAGAAGCAGACACAGTAGTTGAAGACGCCTTGAGAACCATGGTCAGGCAGGAAGCCGGACGCCTCCCATCTCAATGTGTTCAGTTGCACCGGGTTTGCCAAGGTCTAGGCTGGTGAGGGCCCTAGAAAGCTCGATGCAAGTGCACAGAAGTGCATTTTCATCGGCTATGACACAGCCCACAAAGCTTATCGACTGTGGGACCAAGGAACCAAGAAGGTCATTCACAGCAAAGATGTGGATTTCCACGAAACATCTCTGAGTAAGGGAGAGCATCTCGAACTCAAGAATGCTCCAAACCCGGGAGAGCGGCTCACTCTCCTTGAAGAGGGGGATGAAGCACCAGCACAACGGCATGGGATAGGTATCGCAACAGGGAGAGGAGCTCATGAAGATGACTCATAGGAATCAGACTCTGATTCCGACGTATCCGATCCTCCGGAACATGAGGAGGATGCCTCTCCCATCATCAACGACAAAACAGACCTCCAGCCTCCACATCAACAGCACCAGCCAGCAGGTTCAAGGAGCAGTGCACGCCTCAAAATACCTTGGCAGCATTATGACGTAGATAGAGGTGAATGGACAGGCTTCAACTATTCATTCTTGGTTCAAGAGGAGCCAACGTCTGTCACAAAGGCGCTCACTCGTCCTGACAAAGCAGAGTGGGACGAAGCAATTCGCAGAGAATGGGACATGGGTGCTGGTGGACAGACCTGACGGGGCTCACGTTGTGGGGTCCAAGTGGGTGCTGAAAATAAAAAAGAAACAGGATGGAAAGATAGACAAGTACAACACGGGTGGTAGCAAAAGGGTTCTCCCAACGGCCTGACGCAGAGTACGATGAGACCTTTGCTCCAGTTGTGACGTTTGCCTCCAACCGGTGAGTGCTCACTATTGCTGCTGCCGAGAACATGGAGGTCTACCAGATGGATGTCCAGATAGCCTTCCTTTATGGCAAACTTGACAAGGAGGTATTGATGGAGGTTCCGGAGGGGGTTGATGCTCCTGAGGGCAAGGTGTGCAGATTGGTGAAGGCACTCTATGGGCTAAAACAAACGCCAAGGCTTTGGTACCAGGAGATAGACACGTTCATGGCCAAGGAGTCCTTCATGCACTGCAACAATGACCCTAGCATGTACGTGCATGAGAGTGACAAAGGGACTAAGTTGGTCGCCTTGTACGTTGATGACCTGATTCTATGCTCCTCTTCGACGCAACTGCTAGACGGAGTGTGTCTCTCTATCAACAGCTGAAGCTGAGTACATTGCATTGGCTGAGGTGTGTAAAGATGTGCAGTGGCTTTGCAGCTTGCTCCCTGAGATGAAGGCACCACAGGCAACGGCGACAATTGTCAAGATTGACAACATGAGCGCGATTGACATGTCCAAAAACCCAGTTCTGTCCAGGCACACAAAGCACATCGAGATCCGCTACCACTATGCTCAGGACTTGGTCTAGAAGCAGATAGTGGAGCTGGAGTATGTCGGCACCAAGCTGAACAGGGCTGACATGCTTACAAAGCGCTTGAACAAGGATCTCCACCAGGCGAGAAGGCAAGGTATCGGCATGGTCAATTCAAGTGATGAAGAATGATGATGGAAACTGACGCAAGCTGCAAGGGAGAGATTTGTTGAATATGTTTGCCCCTTGTTCAGTCTTGTACAATGGATCGGAACGCTCTGTCCCTTGTGGAGGTATGACCCCTGGATTTGTTGTAGGGTGACTCAACTATGCTCTGTCTCATGTGAGATGTGACATGTGTGTACACCATGTAGGTGAGTGGTTAACTTGGCCATTTTGTTGATTTGGCCAAGTGAGAGATTATGAGTTCGATCCTAGCTCCGTGCACATCTTGGTTGTTATGGAAGCTTCCAATAAAGAAAGTTCGTAGCTTCTGAAAGCAACATGGCTGATCAGTCACCTTGGCACAAGGATGCTTATGTGTCAAGGCCAAAGCGCAAGTCTCTTGGTGATGTGGCAGGGTCAAGCCACTTCTCAGGAATATGCTTTTGAGTTCTAGGACTGGAAAAACAGCTATAAAAGGACTTGTCTAGCATGCTGATCAATTAACCCTTGCTTCATGCTCTCTTGCGTATTGACGACTTGAGCTCTTCTTGAGATGTAATGCTAAGGCATTAGTACTCTTGAAGATGAAGTATATGCCTGATTAACTTTGGGATGTATGACACATGTCAACAAAGGAAGAAGGCCTAAAAACCTTTGTGAGCTTTTCGGTTTCGCAGCTTCTCTGCTGGAGGTGGTTAGCTCAGTAGCTAACACTTTACCGGTCGCACATGGACGGCCAAACACCAAACCCTGCTAAATTGATGCACGAGCATCAAACCACAGGTGAAGGCAGTTTGAGCACATGGGGCACGAGGACTGTCCACGTGCAAGCGCCGACAAGACAACCATGCAGTTTTTGCGCTGATTCAGCAAGATTGACCGGTAAGTCAGAGACGTCAAGCGGGCATTTTCCAGCCGCGACTTTTCTGACTTTACACGTGTGCTCACCCCCCTTCCAGCACGGACAGCGCAAGTCCAACGCCTTTTTTTATTTTCTTACCAAACCGCCCTTCCGGCAAACCGCAACTTAGCGACGCGACAACCGAAACAGAGCGTTCGAGTCGCATTTGTGAGTGTTGGAGGGTAACTGCTTAACCTACCAGCACATGGGGGTATGCCAGTAAGTCCAGGGACATGACAATAGTGAAGAAAAATTTCCAACTACCCCAGTTTCTTCACCTGTGCCTCCGAGGGCTAAGGAATTTGTTTTTTGGTGTGTAATTGTGCCTCAATGTACTCTAGGAGTGCCAGCTATTTAATACTACTCTTGTGTGTGTTTTTTATTCTAAGTCAATCATTCGCTCAAAACTCTCCTGTGACCACTGTCACTTTGCCAAAGTGCCAATAACTCCATCGTGCTCCATTGGTGCTGAAATTTGGAGAGCATACTCTCTGACTTTCTGTCTTTCCAACGAGCCATCAAGCGCGTACCAACTCTATCATTTGAGTTATCTGCTAACTTCATTGCAGCAGTCAGAATTCTGCCCATACCTTTGCCAGATTTGGGACAGTGACCCAAGATTGAGTTTTGCACGTGATAATTCTTGCTCCAAGCCTCCAATCTGTCATAATCAGTGTGTTGCAGCCTTGGTAGGACCTCAATTTCAACCAACAGTGGTATCAGAGCCTTCCGATAGACCATCGCCATCCACACCGCTCTTGTGGGAGCTCGAGGGGGACGGGAGGTACCACCGCAGCAGCCATGGCAGCCGCTTCGACCAAGGAATTCAACGTCGTCGACAAACTCGAGGGTGCTTCCAATTTCATCAATTGGAAGTACTGCATGCAACTTGTGTTTGAAGCATGCGGGCTTTGGGAGGTCGTGAAGGGAGACAAAACGGCGTCGAGCTCGAGTGCGACATCGACGCAAGTGTCGGCATCAACGACCTCCTCGCCGGCAACCCCGGCACGTGACAAGGAGGCCGAGATGAGTGCTGCAGATAATGAGAAGTTTGAGAAGGATAACCGTAAGGCCTTGATCCTTCTTGCCATGAATGTCGTTCCCTCACTTATGTCTTATATTTGCCCGCACAAGTTGGCTCGTGATGCTGGGGGAGCATTGTGTGGATTGTATGAGGCGGGGCAAGTTGCTAACCGCATCATGCTTCGCGATCGCTTCCGCAAACTTTGCATGGGTGGGAGCGAGACCATGCAGGCTTACATCACCCGTGCCAAGGACTTGGCGGAGCAACTTGCGGCGGTGGACGTTGAGGTGGGGAACAAAGAGCTTGTTCTCACGCTCTTGGAGGGGCTCCCACGGAGCTACCAACCGCTCATCATCGCCTTGGAGGCGCAGTCGGGCGTGCTCCAACTCGAGGAGTTGAGGGTCAAGCTCCTCCACAAGGAGATGTGTCTTCACTCATGCGACGCCAAGGGGAAGGACGCCGCCTTTGTGAGCATTGCCAACTTGCACCCAAAAGACAAGAAGGGCAAGGCAAAGGCGATCGCACCGCCAAAGAAGGGACAGCATGCATGCTTCCATTGCGGTGCGACTGACCACCTCATCCGCAACTGCCCCACGTGGAAGCAGAAATCGCACCAACACAAGAAGTCGCACTTTCGAAGGGAGGGTTTTCCTCCTCCAATGGTGATTCTTCAACCATCCGCGCTACGCCAGCCGCCGAGAAGCTCTTCGTGGTCACGGCCACAGTCAAGGACAAAGCTCCGGATCAATGGTACATTGACTCCGGTGCCTCGTGCCACCTCACCTCCCATCGTGAGTGGTTCGAGTCACTTGAGACCATCCTTCCTAAGGGTGTTTTCATGGGAGACAATGGGGCCTTGTTGGCAGTGGGAGAAGGGACCGTGGACTTTGCCACCAAGGTAGGGGATGAGGAACGGAATGTAAAGCTCACCAACGTGCTTTATGTTCCAAAGATTGCGGTGAATCTTGTGTCCGTCAGCCAGTTGACGAAGAAGGGGTGCAAGGTGGATTTTGATGAGAGGGGATGCAAAATCATGAATGAGGACAATATCCTTGTATGCATGGCATCACTTGAGGGGAGCCTCTACCATCTCTATGCGCGTGTTCCATCGGCGGTGGTGTGTGCAAAGGCGTCGGTGGATGGTGACGGGGTGGGGCACCTGTGGCATGAGTGGTTTGGTCATATTGGGAGCAGCAACTTGAAGCTCTTGGCTTTGAAGGAAATGGTGAGTGGGCTGCCCAAGGAGCTCTCATGTGCTGAAGCTATTTGCGGGGGTTGCATGATTCAAAAACAACATCGCAAGGCATTTGGGGTGGTGTCAAAGCGCCAAGCAATGCAGCCGCTTGAGCTTGTGCACACGGACCTTTGTGGTCCAATGAGTGTGCGTACTATGGGGGTTGTTCTCTACTTCATCACTTTCATTCATGATGCCACCCGCTTCACCACCGTCTTCCTCCTTGCATCAAAAGATGAGTGCTTGACCAGGTTCTTGGACTTCAAGGCAAGGGCGGAGAAGGAGATGGGGTCAAGCATGAAGGTGTTGCGCAGTGATGGTGGCGGAGATTACGTCAACAATGCCTTCAAACTTCTACTGACGGAAGTGGGCATCAAAGCAGAGAGGACAGCTCCATACTCTCCACAGCAAAACGGCGTCACCGAGAGGTGCAAGGCAACCTCATGGAGGCCGCCCGGAGCATGCTCCACGGACGGAGTGTGCCGCTTGAGATGTGGGGGGAAGCAGTGATGACGGCAACCCTCCTCAAGAACCTCTCTGCAACAAAGGCACTCGACGGCGTCACACCGGCCGAGGCGTGGTCGGGCCGCAACCTGTCGGTGGCAAATCTGCGGGTGTTTGGGTGCAAGGCCTTCATGCACATCCCCGACCAAAACCGTAAAAAGCTTGACTCCAAAACCCGCCCATGCATGTTTTTTGGATACGACATGGAGAGCATGGGGTACCGGCTGTTTGACCCAAGCAACATGAATATTGTGATCAGACGGGATGTGGTGTTTGAGGAGAAGGAGGGTTGGGGTCAAGTGGGAGCTTGTGATGATCAAGCTGTTGAAGTCTTCCCGCTCCTCCTCCCAAGTAAGGGTGCACTCCAAGACGGATTGTCGATTCTGGAGAAAGAGTTGGCTTAGCGAGTCGGATCAGGGTGTTGGTCTCAGAACCTCGATTCTCAGACCGGAATCGCGATTCCGTGGAATCGCGATTCCACACTTTGTGGAATCTCGATTCCACACTTTGTGGAATCTCGATTCCAGACGAGCTTGACCCACGAGTCTGAAATGCAAAGACTCGCGAGTCCACGTTTGGGAGAATCACGAATTTACTCCCAATGAAATCACGATTCTCAGCCTTAATCACTTCAAGTTGTAGGTCAACTTCACTAATGCACTCAGTCACGACTCCTCTCTGCAATCTTGATTCTCTTTTGTCTACATCGTCTATTGCTATGGTGTATTGAAATTTGTCTTTGTTCTATTGTCTGTAGTCTTGTCTACTGTCTATTGTCTGTTGTCTATTGTCTGTTGTCTGTTGTCTACAGTCTATTGTCTATTGTGTATAGACTTTTGTCTACTGTCTATTATGTATTGTCTATTGTCTGTTGACTATTGTCTGTTGTCTGTTGTCTATTGTCTATTGTCTATTGAGAGCCAGACATTGCACAACTCTGGCAGAGTTGTGCAACTCTGCTAGTGTCTATTTAGCATTCATATTCATGTGCTAAACAGGGAGACTTGCCTGTTTTACACTTGCTCATGTCCTTCTCACTATTTGCATATGTTGTATGCATAAAACATTACATTCACACTATGTTTACTTGCATTGTACAGGAATGGGACAAGTGAAGATTGGAAACATAGTTGATAGAAGTATAACATGTTACATAAAGCAGTGGACAGCGAATTGACCTAGTACAAATGTTTCATGGGGCAGGGCCATGAAGACCCTGCCCCTCCCCCCCCCTACCCCACTGTCCAGCTGCCAACATGGAAAGCAAAGCACAAAAAATAGTATTGGTCTGAATTCGAACCACCTAACAGCCTAATACTACCTAGCTCATCTCGACGACGTCTTCATCGTCAAGAGTGAAGGACTTGAGGGCATCCGTCGCTTCATCTCCATCGTCGTCTTCGGCTTCCTCATCGTCGTCGTCGTCGTCGTCGTCATCGGCATCATCCTCTGCACCGCCACCATCGACCTCATCCTCCTCATCACTGCTACTGCCTTCAGCCGCTGCGAGATCTGGGGTTGTCAGATTCCGCACAGCCCTGCGCCGTGTCGCCCGCCGCCTTGCCTTCTCTACGTGCTCCACTTCCTGCAGTGCAGGTGCAACTACACCATCGGGAGAAACAGGGAAGTTGACGAGTGTTGGATCATTGATCCATGTTTTGAGGGTGAGCACATCTTGCACGGTCATGTTCCTGAGCGAGTGGCGGATGTCTGTGATGACACGACCTCCGAGACTGAACATACGTTCACTCGGAGTGCTCGTGGCAGGCACTGTAAGCACATCAAGAGCACAGAGAGCAAACTTTGGAAACTTCATCGCATTGTCTTTGAAGTACTGGAGGATGTTGCTGCGGTGTCCAAGGCATTCCTCCTTCCACTCATCCACCTCCGTCTCAAGTGAATGTGGCTCCTTCTCTGCTGGAGTGGGGTCATGCTCTTCAAACAACTCCTCCATCGGATCCTCCAATGCTGCCTCAACCATGGTTTTCTTTGCACGTGTCGCTCTGCCCTTCTTTGCTGTTGCTGCTGGGCTTGTAAGCTGACTTGCTGCAGTTGCAGGAGAAGCTGCAGCTGCACTGCCAGTCACAGCACTTCCACCCACAGCAGTTGCGGACTCGCCCATGTCCTCATCCAAGGCGGCAACCGCAGCAGCAGCAGCTGCAGCCTCGGCCGCTTCTTCAGCAGCAGCTGCTGCAGCACGACGACGCTCCATGACGCGGTCATTGTACGGCTTCAACTCCTCAACCACCTTCACCTCCAAATCCACCTTTGTTTTGATGCCCATCAGCTTGTGCACCCTCTCAAAAAATCGGAAGCGGAAGCGTGGATCAATTGCTGTGGCCACAACATGACGCACCGACAGCTTCTTCACATACTTCTTGACCTATTGCAAGAGCAAAGCACAAGCAAGGAATGAATGCGTTGACCCATTGCATGGCATGCTTGCATGACATGGACTGATAAAATGAAAGCAATGAATGGAATGCAAGTATGGACTGAGAAAATGAAAGTAATGAATGGAATGCAAGTAATGGAACCTGGGGTACCTTGTCCACCACCGCTTTGAAACCTGGCTTCAGCTCAATGAGGAGCCTCTCGGTGGCATCAAGGTCCTTCCGCAGGTTCTTCTTTTTCTTGGCGTTGACCACCTTCACCTGCACAAAGTATGCACTATGTGAAAACACACAACTAAAGCACACAATGCATACATGACAATTGTTGCATGCATTGAGTCCATGCATTGAGTCTATGCACTGAGTCCATGCATTGAGTCTATGCACTGAGTCCATGCAT